>RJVU01049346.1:648786-669841 GCA_003731715.1 Anabarilius grahami
TTTACTGAGCATGCATACATTTGTTTGATCTTTTACTGCATGCATAAAATATTTCAAAAGTTAGATTAACTGTGCAATGCCTTTGTTTTATGTGTGTTTTCTGCATTTAACCCAATAAATTAGGAGCAGCATTTGTACAAAAGGTTGACATTCAAGTGTGTGAGTGTGTGTGTGATTGTTTATATGCGGGCTTGTGCTGTCATCAACCACAACTGCAATCAACCGGAGGCGTATTTTATATCAAAATCTTGTGTGTGAGTGTATGTTGTAGCTCTAGGCTTGAGGGAAAAGATTTTTATTTTTTATTGATACTGATGCTGCTCAGATCGTCGAAACACACAGGCTGGACATTCATGAGGCATATTTCAGCACCAGTCCACCCTGCACACATACCGTACGTTAGAAAGTTTACAAATGCGTGTATTTCACATAATTCTCTCATGTCTGCTAAATTAGTTTATTTCTTTATTTGGTGATTTAGTAGTAGAACACATGTGTAGCAATTGCATGATTTTTATGAGCCTTTTAAAAATATTTGTCATTGAGGATTATAAGTGTATATATCATACATTTTATGATAAATTTACAAGCTGCAAAAAGAAATATATATCTTTTTTTTTTTCTGAGCATATGAAAGTGTGCATGTTATATAATCAAATGCCATAAAATGCACAAAATGTCACAGAGCATGTTCCCAGATGCACAGCAGATGTGATTTACTGTGGGTTTATTGTCATATATTGAGCGGTACTGCTATTCCTTCTCTCCAATCCATGGTGTCAATTAAAGCTCAAACAAACTCATTTGCTCTTGTGATAGACTCCAAATGAAGTGGCCAGTGTATCTAGGCAACCAAAGGGGTCAGAGTTCCCTGTCCTTATCATGAGCTTCTGACTGTAGAAGAGTGGAGATGCTCATAATGCCTCCGTTTTCAAGCGCAAAAGAGGATTCGGGCTGTTTTTGCAAGTGACCAGTGAAATCAAAAAGAATATTTAAATATGTGATATATTAGGATAGTCTAGCATGTGAATCCCAAATTGCTTAGGGAGTGGGATGCGCTTCGCATCGCATCGACCCGTGCTGATAAATCCGTCTCACATTGCGTGAGATGTACATGGGCAGTTAGCAGTAGGCAAGCCTTCTGTTATTTCAGCACTATTGATTTTCACCCATTCAACAAATATTACACGATTCAAGGAGTGGGGATTATAATCATGTGAAGTGAAACTCTATTTCCAGGAGCATATGTGTGGGAGAAGAACATTATCTGGTCTTAAAGTCAATTGATAATACCCATGGCAAAGAGGGGATTACAGATAGAGGATGCATTTAAAAGTTTAAAATGCTGTCTGATCAGCTAAAGGAAGGGTAATTCCTTTCAGGTTGAAAGCGTTAATAGCATCACCGGTAACGGTATCCTCTGTGAAGTGAGGGCTGAAAAGACACTATGCACGTCTGTCTGTGTTCGTGCGGGTGTGTGCATGTGTGTGTTGTTTAGAGAAGAGTGAGCACATAAAATAAAGTGCCCAGAGGTTGCTTCTGGCATTTTGTGGTCACCAGACAATTGTCATAACTCACAAAGAATAAAAAAGCAAGCATGGGAGCTATGTGTGTGTGTGTGTGTGTGAGTTTGTCAGAGGGGGTGGGAACTCCCGACCCAGTTCAACTTAGACCGCGTACCAATATTTGATCTTCTCTCATTAGAGTGAGGAAGGGACCATCAGGCCACCAAACACGCTGTGTCCATTGTGCCATGAATACTTGTGCACACAGACGCATACATACTCCCCCTCAACCTCATTTCATGCACGACACTCCTGAGGTAGTTTGGGGAATAGAAAATTGCTTTCTAAGGAAGGCTCTGGCCAATTAAGGCCCTGACCGTATTGAATGTCAAGTGTTAATTTAGGTTGTCTCTCCTGTGACCCCTCCCCCCGCCCTCCCCCTTTTACTAGCAGTTGAGCTGGCAGGGGTCTTTAGATGAGCAAATACATGCGAGGTAAAAGTTGATTGCCTGAAGGACCTCGGGTATTATGTGTCATAGACAAGTGGCAAATGTGTTCTCCTTCCAGCATTTCCCCTCCCCACCTCTCTGACACCCCTGAGGGACAGAGAGGCAGGATTAACTGTACTGCAGCGATAAGAATGGGCGGTTTACTTTGGGGAAAAGACGAGTGTAATCACCTCACGGGCAGTAGGGAGGATTGAGGATGGACTCTTTCTATCTTTCTCTCTGTCTAGGGTACAACTTTGCTGACTTGTCCCTAAGTCTAGAAAAATGACTTGAGAAGTAAAGGAATTCTGTGACACAAAGGGTGTGTTTGCATTTGTGTTGAGTACCATTTCATTTGATTTCTCAAAAAATGCACACACGCACACACACACACACACACACACACACACACGGCTGGATTTACCTCATATTGCCCCCCCCCNACACACGCACACACACACACACACACACACACACACACACACGGCTGGATTTACCTCATATTGCCCCCCCCCTCGCATTTTTCAGGAAATGGAAAAAACACTGTATTTTTTGAATAATTAAACACTGTGTTGTCAAAGTTGACATTGTGGCTTTATCATAAACTTGCATGTGTTATAACTTATTATTAACATTTTACCAAAATCAAATGAAGTTCTTGACCAGCCTATGTCTTTTTTTTTTTTTTGGTCTGTCATTAGAACGTCTCCATTTGACTGAGGCAGTAAGTTCATCACATTACATTTTCAACAACTTACAGGTTATGAAGTGTATTGTAGCTGTAGCTATGTCGGCATGTATTGATGGCAAATGCTAAACTAAGACACTCTTCTCCGCTCCTCAAACACATAAAACATTAGCCTTTTAGTTTATATATGTATATATAGTGTTTCTTGAGTAAAGAAAATGGTGTACTTATGCAGTACTTTATTAACGCTTGCATTGCAAACAAGCATAATCGGTTAAAAATGTGTGCAGCACTTCATTCCAAATTGAGGCGGGTGGAGTTTTGAGGTTTTTTGAGGAGTTTGAGGAGCTAGTGAAGTTGAGGTTTTAGTCACAAGCTCTTTTTAATACTTTTCATTGGTTAAATATTTGCA
Source organism: Anabarilius grahami (assembly GCA_003731715.1). Taxonomy (NCBI): domain Eukaryota; kingdom Metazoa; phylum Chordata; class Actinopteri; order Cypriniformes; family Xenocyprididae; genus Anabarilius; species Anabarilius grahami. The sequence continues at coordinate 651,880 of RJVU01049346.1, forward strand.
AAACCCACAGACAGATGTAAAGGGTGACCAGTAGTAATTATTTATGAAAAAAATAAAAATTACGAAATATGGAGATGCGAGCTTTATGCACCACAAGACAATATTTTAAATTTAAACCTTTAAAAATAAAATTCATAGCTGAGGAGACTTAATTGAAATTAATTTAAATAGGAGAATAAAAACAAGTACATTATACAATTGTTGGCATACAGTAAGAGTATAGGGCTATGAAATTTATTTTAAAATTTAATTTCTTTGAAAATTGTAATTCTAGAGGAGACACATGTAAGTATATTAAATTTTAAGCTATTGTCCCATTACCCTGACTTATTCCTATAGACCAGTGTACTTGTATAAATAGTGATAGGATGCATTTTAATGCCCCTTGTATATTCTTTTAATTCGTCTTAATGGTTTTATTATCATCATTGTGAAGCAGAGGCCTGCTTTTTTTTTTTTAAAGGATTAGTTCACTTTCAGATGAAAATTACTCCAAGATTTACTCACCTTCAAGCCATCCTAGGTGTATATGACTTTCTTCTTTCTGATGAACACAATTGAAGTTATATTAATAAATATCCTGACGCGTCCAAGCTTTATAATGGCAGTGAATGGGACCAACGAATATGAAGCTCAAGAAAGTGCATCCATCCATCATAATCGGACTCCATACGGCTCAGGGGTGTTAATAAAGGCCTTCTTTCAACTTACGAAAAAAGCTTAACTGATGTCACATTGAATACGGAAGGCGTAGGATGTAGTGTAAGAGTTTTGAACTGCGAGAGGCATTACAATTTCTTTGTAAGTTGAATACGGAAGGCGGTCTGGAATATACAAGTTACTTTATAACTTGTTAAATATGGATATTTTTCTTACACAAACGCATCACTTCAGAAGGCCTTTATTAACCCCCCGGAGCCATGTGGAGTACGTTTATGATGGATGGATGCACTTTCATCAGCTTCATACTCATTGGTCCCGTTCACTGCCAATATAAAGCTTGGATGCGTCAGGATATTTATTAATATAACTCCGATTGTGTTCATCATAAAAGTCATATACACCTAGAATAGCTTGAGGGTGAGTAAATCTTTGGGTAATTTTCATTTTAAAGTGAACTAATCCTTTAAAGGTGCAGTATATGGTCTTTCTCTAGCTGTGTAGAATAAATGTTAATGCATTTTTGAATTTCAGCGCACAACTAATTCATAATTCTTAGACCTGAAAAAGGCCTCTGGCTACATTTGTTACCAGAAGGAAACAGCATGAGCTACGTTCTCTGATCACACATACAAGAGTGAACATGTTCTTGTTTTGAAATTGAATACATAAGAGTATTGATAAAGGTCTTGTGTGTGTTATTAGTGCCTGCAGCTGCTGACGGGAATGGAGGTACACACTCGGGGGGTAGGCTCCCATTCACATTAACAGAAATAAATAAATAAATAAATAAATAGATACATACATAAATGAATGAATGAATGAATGAATGAATGAATGAATGAATAAGATTATACTTTTAAGTTGTAAACCAACATGAATGAAAATAATGTAAAACCAGACGGGACACAAAAATGTTGCAAACAATCAAACAACTACATACATAAAAATAATAATAAAGGACAAAACGCATGATAGACAGACAATCACAACCTCATGCCTCCTTCGGAGTGACCCCATTTCACTTCTTTTGTCCTTGATTTCAGTCAAAAGAGCTGTAGACTAGAAAGAAGGAGAAAAGAAAAAGAGATGCCATGGTAGGGAAAAGAGGTACATTCTTTAAAATTTCTCTTGGTCTATAGAAAATTACAGCACACAGGTTTGGACTGACTTGAGGGTGAGGAAATAATGACAGAATTAGCTACTGCTAAAACACTAAAACTCTTATAGAAAGATTTGTGTGTACATCCAAACATGCACACAGAGAGGCTTTCTGAACGTGATGTTGGGAAAGTACTTGTCAAGTGGCATTGATTTGTTAAAGTGCTGAATTAGCACAGTACGCCAGCTGCCACCGCCCGCTCACTGTTGTGCTGCCGTGGGCTCATTTTCTCCTTAACAACTCTTTCCCATTTCCCCTCAGCCCCTCTTTTGCTCTCTCTCTCTCTCTCTCTCTCTCTCTCTCTGTCGGGCCACACACGCTCTTTCTTTAACTCTTGTTAATTCTCTCTCTTACACACACACATATTGCAGACACACCTCAGCTGTGACCCATAGCAAACATAGCTTCTCCCTGTCTTGATGACACACAACCACACCCACACAAACACTTACGCAATCTCTTGGGGAGAAAAAAAAAAAAAAACTTGTGTATTGTAGTACATGACCATGTTGAGTCCATCAAATTTAGATGGAGTTCTTCCCTTTAAACTCCCTCTACAGTAATGGGATGAAACTGGGGGAATAATTAAGACTAACTCAGCGTAAACCCTGCCAGTATCTGTTATGCCAGGATCTAGTGGAATCTGCGTCTCCCAGCTGTGTCTGACATTGACTGCGAGCTGTAGTCAGTCAGAATAGGATTTTGGCTGCTCTGAGAGTCCACATTTTTATTAGGTAGCCAAAGTGTTCCATAAGCAATTCTCAAGGTTCCCTTGGAGAGAGTGGCTGAGTCATATCCAGACTGTGTCAGGCCACACACAGTGGCAATAGATTTACCATGAGCTCAGTTCAGCTCAGTTCACAACTGCGTTCAAATATTATAAGTGTATACACACAGGCCACAGCATAGATATTTGCTGATGAGTTACTGGCAGGGCATAATCTGAAAATTTGGAGTTGGGGGTGGGGTTTGCTTCCTGTCAGCCCCAAGCGTGGATCGGACTCTGAATATGACTTGTGTCATGTGGCATTCAACATAACCATTTCCTAAAAGTAGAGGTATATTCAGTGCCGTCCTACACTTCTGGGGGCCCTAAGCAAAATTATGTGAAGGGGTCCCCGTCAAAAGCAGCAGTTAAAAATAAATCATCCACCCACCACCACCAACCCGAACCTATTATTTTCTCTGATTTAGATCTCCGCACCGAATCGCTACATTACAGTTATTCTAATTCTGAATGCTATGCTTGACTATCGACTTACTCGCTGCTCTCGTGCCTGTAAAGCGGCGTCACAGTAATCAGCTTCAGCGACAGCGCCACTGCTGTTTAAATGTGTATCACAACCCTATAGGTCTTTTTTCAAGCACCTTATTAGGACCTATATTTACGTTTTAAAATGTGCGCCCTCTAGCTGGAGTAAAAATAATGACAGTGTCGTGTTACATCTGTCGTCATGAAAAATGCATGTTCATTTAAATGCAATGTGTGGATTTTCTACACCATTTGTCCTATTTCCATTTAGCAAAACTCATTTTTGAATAACGACTACTATTTCAGGGAAGTAACAAACGACCTATATAGGCGTCTCAACCGACTTGAATCGTCACATATTTTCATTGATTTTCAGCCGATCGTTACATCCATATAATTAACACGAGAGGAGCGTATTCAGTTAATTAACGATAAGAGGTATATATACAGCAGACTTACCTCTGTTCGTTGACAGTTTATCAGCATACCTCCACCACCCCATCTCCTCACTTCTAGTTCTAACCATTCCTATCACTACTGGGGGGAGTACTCTGGGTTTGGGCCAAATTCTGAGCTCGGAGCCCTCCCCCTGGATAGCGTTCCAAATACGCATAACCATTACTCTATCTAATTATATGTAAGTGTGAACTCGTGAGTGTGATAGTTCACCGATCGGTCTGCACAGCTCCACTTCAAGTGGAACATAGCTTAAATCTGCAGTGGTCAGGTGGTACAGCGGCCATGTGGTTACAAGTTGTAGGTCTTGGAAAATTATGAGTTTACATGTTTTAATTACAAACTCTACAAGCACATGAAGGCTTTTTACAGTTCAGAATCGTTAAGTAATCACGACATGGAGTTGTTGTTTTGTTTTTGTTTTTGTTTTTTACAAATTTATGAATGTCATTATCTGCAGCACTGCATGATGTCCAAGTCCAAAACAGTTATTAAAAAAATATAAATCATTAGGTATTAGAAAAAATAAATTTCCACATGACTTTGCTAAAGTTGAATACGCATTTATTTTTGCATGTCAAAAATGTTATTTGAAATCATTGAATCATTGAATTTAAATATGGGTTAAATCAGGAATAAATTGTTCTTTAAGGTAACAATTGCAGGTTAAAACTTTTTTACAGTGCACAGCAGATGTCTCTGTGCTAATAATGTGTGATATGACATATCAGATGTATTTCCTTTTCTGTCAAAGGCTACACTGTCTTGACCATATTCACACCTTTTCCAAGAGGTGCAGATGTTCTGGTAACCCACCACTCACTGTAGATGTAGTGACTGTGTGTGTGGGAGACAGTTTGTTTTTGGATGTGAACTTAGCCTAAATACCCTCCATCTGCTGACCTCTGCACACATACACATATATACAGTACATGCGTACACAGTAACTAGTGTGTGGCATTAGTTGTTTTGTCTTCTATATCTCTCTCTCTTTCTTTTTGTTTCGCGTTCTTCTCTTTCTTCAGTGGGAGAGTGACCCTCCTCCCCCACAGCATTTCCCCAGTGTATTGTGTGATTAGACTCTGAAAGGTTGATGCCCGCTTGTTCTGTCCACAGCTCTTATAAAACACTCAATAAAGCACCAATCTAGAGCCTGATAGCACTAATAGAGAAATACCATTCAGAAAAGAGGTACTCTCCAAAAGCAGCCCGAAAAAATTGTACCTTTGCAAAATAAAATAAAAATTCTGTCAGTTGTACAATTTCTTGATTATATTATTATTTTTATTATCATTATTAAAAAGTAACCAAGAGAAGACCACAGCTAATACAACGACATAGAAAGTGTGTTTTTTACATGAGAATGTATGTATTTGAGTGTGTGCAGTGTCTGTGCATGTAGGTAGGAAATAGATGGGGTGGTAACTGTTGAAAAGATACATGCATTACAGGATTGTGAGGTGTTGAGGTCAGCCAAAGGGTCACTTGGACTTGGAAATCCCTAGATCAGTGTACAGGAGTGAATAGTGAGCATCTCTCTGTAAATGTTGCGTATGTGTGTGTGAATGTGTGTTATGTGTGTGACAGTAGGTGGAGACAGTCACCGGAGGAAGTCAGAAATGGCCCCTGTGCAAACTCAGCATGTATGGGGCTTTGTGTGTCTCTTTCTCTGTTTCACCATTTTTTTTTCTGTGCTTTTCCCGTCAAAGGCAGCCAAGCAGAGCCAGAAAAGCAGTTCCTTGGCAGGGCCTAATGGCAGTATGATGTAGTCTGTTGTGACTAGTGCATTCCTTTCAGGTTAAACCAGGGAAATTGCATTGTGTTCAGATACCAAGTCGCATGAATGTTTTATTGCCACAAGAGTGTCAAAGGTCCTTGTCTGGGCCTCAAGAGAGCGGCCGAGGAAGCCTTTGACTGAGCTCTTCAAATGGGAGAGAGAGAGACATGAAAACACTTGGTTGAACAAATGGTGGTTGAACAAAAAGTAGGAGTTGAGGCTAATAGATTGTGGCAGTCACTAAGAGGGATTTCACTCTCTTTAAACTGTGACTTTTAAGAAAAAACACATACCCTGCGACGATAGCTGAAGAAAATTTGACAAGACACATGTAGGGAGGAGGAGAGAAACAGAGGAACAGACGATTCTGGTCTGCCTTCTCTTTCCCTCCCCTTCTGAGAGTCTCTCTCTCTCTGTGTGTGTGTGTGTGTGTGTGTGTGTGTGTTTACTATGCGTGAGAGTGTTCAAGTGTGTTTGAGACAGTGAGTAGGTGTTTGCTTTTGGCAAGTTCCTGAGGAGGGCTGGAGCATTTTGAAAGGGGGTTGTGGTGGGGGTATAGACCTGTTATCTGCACAGCACCGACAGGAGGGCCATCGCTCCCAATGGTACCTCGTGTTACCGCTTGTACTCCCTCATTCCTGCTGTTGTAACCTAACCTGAGAGGACCAAGGGAGGCATAGGGTGAGGATGAAGAGAAAACATGGCCCAGAGAAGGGAGTTCAGATGGGGAGGAATTACTGCTTTGAGAGATTTCCCTTCACAATGTATCACAAGAACAACTAGTCTTACGTTTTGTCACAGTACAAAATGACTACGAATCTGATACAGTGTTTTCCTAACAGATTTTTTAAGTTAACTTATTTATAAGAAAAAATAAGAATTTGGTATGACATTGCATGCAGTTTTGAGGCACTGTGGTTAGAATTATTTTTTTTTAAACTCTGCTGTGACTCCAAGACAAACAGATATTAATGGGTGAGTTGACAAAAGTCAATGCCAGCAATTAGTGTGTTGGCCTATTTGTTGGGGCATATGTGATGGGAAGAATTGCATGCAAAATGGCAGACAATGTCAGGAAAATTCACTGGATTAAAATCCAGGGTACTGGCTGAGTATTAGCAAGCAAAATGGTCACTGCTATCACCTCTTGAGGACCACTTGCTGACCTCCCATGACATTTTTATATTAAGTTATAAAATTGTCATGGATTCTGTCTATCAAGTAAAAACATTGGTAACACTTTATTTTAAGGTGATGTAGTTACACATTACTACATGTACTTGCTATAGAAATAACAGTAAATTACAAATAACATAATTACAAGTAACTAACCCTAAACCAAACTCTAACCCTAACTATAACTCTATAGTAAGTACATGTAGTTAATTAATATTACTCAGTACTTAAGTAATTAAAATGTAACTACGTCACCTTAAAATAAAGTGTGACCAAAACATTTTCCTTACACCTTGAAAAAAAAGTGTGTACACCTCTTAATAATGATTTTTTTACATGCTAAACAGTATCATGAGTTATTATACTATTATACTACAACTATCATTAATTAATACATACTGTATCATTTTTTTGTGGAGAAGATATTTCCAATATCACCATGATATTTCACAATCTAAACTAGCAATGCCTTGTTATAAAAAGGTCAGGCTATCTGATACTTTAAGAGTTAGGCTTCTTGATAATTTAAGAATTATTGACTTTGAAAGTAAGTAAGTGTCTACAGGGGTCTTTTCTATGATATAATTTTTTATTATTTTTATTTTATGTTGTCTACATAACCTTGTTTTTTTATATATTAAGCAGTAAAGCATTTCCCCCTTATAAATATTAATAAGGTTTTCTTTGCAATAATTCCTTTCTTTAAATTATGCTTTTTTTCCTTCACTATGATATCAGGACAGTTGTGTCACCCTGACATTTTTGACGTTATGTCTTAAATAAAAAAATAAAAAAATAATAAAATTCTCATTATAGAAGAGATAAATTCTTATTTTACATATTTTTGGATTCAATTCATGGATAGTATGAAAACATTAATGGCATAACATTTACCCATATGTTATATCTCACCAGTTAATGAAAATTTTTTTTTATATATAGATTCCATCAGACATACTGTACTCTCAAAGGATCTCTATCAAACTGTATATTTCTTTTTCTCTGTCTTTTGATTGCACTGTTCTGAACGATGGCCCTTGACGGATAACCACAAGCAACGTACTCCACAATATCTGTTTTCCTCTTCTTCTCTTCTTCTATGCGGTACAATAATTATCAGGTATTTTAAACATGATCAACAGTTTTTGGTCTAGTCCGACTGAATGACCTCTTCAAGACGGGCGATGAAGGTTTTATTTGAGCCAGTATAGGAAGAGAAGGAGGGCCTTAGACTTTTCCGCTCATGTTTGTTCCCTGGTGACTGTAATGCAGAGAGTATGTGTGGACAGCAGAGGAAACTGCATATCACCACACACTTTTTTTTTTTTACTGAAGCCATAAATATGGTAGAGGTCAAAAAGGGTCAAAAACTATGCACCTGATTTCCCATAAACTCAGTAAAAGACTTGAGTCTGTACACAAACCCTGTCATAGTCATGAAAAAAGACTGGGGAAGGGCCAGTCATTGTCAGTACATCAAAATATTAAATATTCGGATTAGTTTAAGTGACCAAGCTGGTGTGTGTTGATGTGATCAGTGTGAATGTGAATTATTTATTTATGTTTCTCTTCTGCTCTGACCATGGTGTTGGTTCGCTTTGAGGAATTGTTTGTGTCTGTTAATAAGTTGAGTTGGATTATCCCACCTAACCCCCCACTCAGTGAACACACATACTGTATACACACACACACACACCAAAGTTTGTCTGTGTCCAAATGCCCACATGGTTAATCCAGCCCTGCCTACACACTGACCCGTATCAACATCATTCGCTCTGTGTTTGCAGCATGTGTTTCCTCACGCTGCTGCATGAAGCGGTGCATGGCTAATTAAATTAATCACATGCCTTTAATGACTTATTGCCATCTATTTTTAATGGGTGGTACATATCAAAGAGCATTAAGTATTTCACATCTCAACAGAGTGGCGTAGAGAGCATTTGGGCTCATGCAATCTCATTGCGGATTTCACGGCCAAGCTGAGTGTTAACACATGTCCACAGCAATATCATTATTATAATTGTTACACTGTTGTACTCTCTGACTGAGTCTGCGTTGGTAATTGTGCTTATTGAGCTATTTATATTAAATGGGATTTTGTGTCTAGCCTAGAAAATTATGGGAAGCGAGATAAAGAAAGTGGCAAAAATTGATCAACTGTGTTTTTTGTTTTTTTTCTTCCCGTGATGTTTGCAGTGAAGTGTTAGGCTAATGGGTTAGTGGGAAGGTTATGATAAAACGTCTTGTCTCCTTGGGTCTGCTTGGTTTAGCATTATCCTCCTCTTTGGGCCCACCAAGCCAGGCCTTTGAAACATTTTTATGCATCCCTCATATTTAATATACTGTATCAGTCTGCCTATCCATTCTGATCAAATGAAATATAAATATTTGAGAGGGTGGCTCTCTGTTGAGGATGTCAGTGATGTTTAACACATTAGTGCAACAAAGAAAATCCAAATTACACAAACCTGGTGTAAAAATAAATAAATAAAAATATTTCCTGCATTTGCATTTGATTTATGGGATGGAGCTCCTCTCCTCAATGTCAGACTCATTGGGGTTCCTTGCTCAAGTCCATTTCTATAAAATATTAAAGACTGGGTTTCCTGTAATTAAAGGAGTGGGTGCATCTGTTCGGACTCTGCAGTGCTGTAATTAGCCCTGATCAGAGTTGTTTTGTGATGACAGCACAGTGCAAACACACTGGCACCACGCAGCAAGGGGCAACAGGCCATGGAACAACACACATGTGTGCACCAATACACACAGCTACACACCCTTAAGAGAAGAACGGGGGGCTTCTCTTTGTCTTTCCCGGTTGTAGAATTATCTTCATTGCTATCCATTTATTGATCTGTCTCTTACTCATATGTAATTCTCTCCATCTGTCTTCTCCTCTCATCTAATCTGTGCCAGCTCTTAATGGCTACTTTTCCCGCCATGAACAAGATAGTAATGTGCCCCGGTAGCTGTTATGATGTGAAATGACCCTATTGATTGCTTACCCTGCTGACAAAGAAGGTGGCAGATACCACTTATTACTGTTAATGAGGTGCAGAATGCCTTAAGTGAGTCCTCAGTCTGAACACTAACAATAGCACTGCAGCAGCTCGTTAGTGATGGGGACAGTAATCAGCTGTGCATATAAAAGAGAAGGTGTTGCAGATGGTGCAGAATGACTCTTAGGTGTGTTGGTTTGTTTTTGTTCTGGAGGTTAATGTACCCGCTCAAAAAGTAACACCAAAATTTGGCATCACTGGATATTACAGTCAATCGTTTAACATTTATGTCATACAAATATTAAATCTTTAGCTACTTTCACTGTAAAAACTGAAGCATCACGCTGGAATTCATGTGAACTGTAAAGCCTACTTCTTTGAAATATTAAATGTTTAGCTACTTACATCTTACCTCACACACTTTCACTGTTAAAAATGAAGTGTCACACTGGAATTCATGCTTGGCTTGTGTGAACAGTAAAACCCGTCATCTTTGATTTTATTGGCCCTCTCAATCATTTTGACACTGAAGACTGTTAAAGCAGACCAATTTAGAACATTTAAAATGTTTTGTCATCCTAATAACAAACATAGCAGTAAGTAATGAAATGCATCGAAGGAACATCAAGAATATCAAACAATTTGGCCATATCTGATTACTATGGAGGACTTGTCCCTTTCAATGGTTGTGGCCCTGGTTATACATCGACTGTAGACTTTGTACCCCCCAAAGGGTACATATTAGTACCATGAGGTGAAATGAATGTACAGAAGGCCAAGCTGGTGTACAATTTTTGTAAACATTTTACTGACACATCACTTACTTTTTTTTAAGTTTCTGGACAAAAAGTTTTGGAGAGGTGCTAATTTTCTTTCCCTCTCTTTCGTCTGTGAACTTCTTGTCAGTGAGAGCTCAGTTTTGGGGCTGTTGATGAACCCAAATGGAGAATCCTGTTACACAGAACAGTCCCTTAACACACCGCAACAACAACGCTTCCTTGCCAAATGACTTACTCAACCATTAATGGAATGCAGAATGTCATTGTTCATATTTCATAATTAATCATATCCAGCCTTACAGCTTATGATTTCTTCTGTGAAAGGGAATGCTTCCTGTATTGGAAGCATTGCTATCCAGAGGAGCAGTTCACTGTGTCCTTAACCATTAAAGGAACCGTGCACATATGTCATTTATCTCAGACATAATACAAGCCAGTACAAACCACTTGTAAATAATAGATCATGTCCGTGTCACTCTCACCACAAACATGTTTATCAATATCATCTGCTTGCAATAACATAATGGCTTAATATATTGCTTGTTTATCTGTTTTGCAAATGAATAAATCCATGGCTTATTGAATGCTGTAAGGTTTCTGAAATATTTTAGCCCGGGCAGGGTTAGAGAAGCAAGCTACAGCCTGTGGGAACAGTCGATACTTTCATATGTTAGGTGGTGAAATGAATGACCCAATCATCTCCATAAGAAAGCTTGTTTTCAAGAGTTCCCCATCTACTGATCAATGCATTTCTCATAATCTTTATCCATGTCTTTTAAAAATGAAGACCTAAACAACTCCTTCAAGTTATTATTAAAATGTACCCCTGTAATTCACAAATGCATTTTCTTACACTTTATAAACCTGTATTGTATAAAAAAGCGTGATCTAGACCAGTCAAGTGTACACAGTGCAATGGAAAGACAGAAAGTTGGATTCAATTTAAGAGATTCCTTCTGCATCATTGCAAATTAAAACTACATGATTGACCTGGCGCTGCACTTCTCTGAAGTGTTTCATTAGCAAAATGAAAGGAAGTAGAAAATAATCAATAGCATTTGAAAATTAAATTAGCCATTTTGGGTGCATCAGAAAACACAGATTTGCACATTCAGTGGTTTTATCCTAAGAGATGTATTTTTTTTTTTTGCCTTAAGCTCAGGTCAAAACAATATGTTCCAAGCAGGTAGAGGTAAATTACCCATCAACCTCACTTAATGTATACAATGTGTGGTACACTTAAATTGATATTTGATAGAATATTGTATTTTAAGAATCTCCCTGTCAATGGTTAGCACTTTCAGAAGAAACTTTAAACAGGTTATAACAAATTGTGTGTGTACATATAAGTTATAATATTTTATTTAAAATAATTTAGTAATAATTATAATTAAGTAATAATTTAGCATGACATTTCAGCCCTGTCTCTCACTATATATAAATACCCCTTTTTACTAGAAAGTTTTGAATTCTGAAACTTATGGTATGTTTTTTAGTGTTTTAATGAATGCATGCATGTATGTATGTATGTATGTATGCATGTATGCATGCATGTATGTATGTATGTACAGGTCCTTCTCAAAAAATTAGCATATTGTGATAAAGTTCATTATTTTCCATAATGTAATGATAAAAATTAAACTTTCATATATTTTAGATTCATTGCACACCAACTGAAATATTTCAGGTCTTTTATTGTTTTAATACTGATGATTTTGGCATACAGCTCATGAAAACCCAAAATTCCTATCTCAAAAAATTAGCATATCATGAAAAGGTTCTCTAAACGAGCTATTAACCTAATCATCTGAATCAACTAATTAACTCTAAACACCTGCAAAAGATTCCTGAGGCTTTTAAAAACTCCCAGCCTGGTTCATTACTCAAAACCGCAATCATGGGTAAGACTGCCGACCTGACTGCTGTCCAGAAGGCCATCATTGACACCCTCAAGCGAGAGGGTAAGACACAGAAAGAAATTTCTGAACGAATAGGCTGTTCCCAGAGTGCTGTATCAAGGCACCTCAGTGGGAAGTCTGTGGGAAGGAAAAAGTGTGGCAAAAAACGCTGCACAACGAGAAGAGGTGACCGGACCCTGAGGAAGATTGTGGAGAAGGACCGATTCCAGACCTTGGGGGACCTGCGGAAGCAGTGGACTGAGTCTGGAGTAGAAACATCCAGAGCCACCGTGCACAGGCGTGTGCAGGAAATGGGCTACAGGTGCCGCATTCCCCAGGTCAAGCCACTTTTGAACCAGAAACAGCGGCAGAAGCGCCTGACCTGGGCTACAGAGAAGCAGCACTGGACTGTTGCTCAGTGGTCCAAAGTCATTCGGAAATCAAGGTGCCAGAGTCTGGAGGAAGACTGGGGAGAAGGAAATGCCAAAATGCCTGAAGTCCAGTGTCAAGTTCCCACAGTCAGTGATGGTCTGGGGTGCCATGTCAGCTGCTGGTGTTGGTCCACTGTGTTTTATCAAGGGCAGGGTCAATGCAGCTAGCTATCAGGAGATTTTGGAGCACTTCATGCTTCCATCTGCTGAAAAGCTTTATGGAGATGAAGATTTCGTTTTTCAGCACGACCTGGCACCTGCTCACAGTGCCAAAACCACTGGTAAATGGTTTACTGACCATGGTATTACTGTGCTCAATTGGCCTGCCAACTCTCCTGACCTGAACCCCATAGAGAATCTGTGGGATATTGTGAAGAGAAAGTTGAGAGACGCAAGACCCAACACTCTGGATGAGCTTAAGGCCGCTATCGAAGCATCCTGGGCCTCCATAACACCTCAGCAGTGCCACAGGCTGATTGCCTCCATGCCACGCCGCATTGAAGCAGTCATTTCTGCAAAAGGATTCCCGACCAAGTATTGAGTGCATAACTGAACATAATTATTTGAAGGTTGACTTTTTTTGTATTAAAAACACTTTTCTTTTATTGGTCGGATGAAATATGCTAATTTTTTGAGATAGGAATTTTGGGTTTTCATGAGCTGTATGCCAAAATCATCAGTATTAAAACAATAAAAGACCTGAAATATTTCAGTTGGTGTGCAATGAATCTAAAATATATGAAAGTTTAATTTTTATCATTACATTATGGAAAATAATGAACTTTATCACAATATGCTAATTTTTTGAGAAGGACCTGTATGTGTATCCTTACAAAATCTCTTAATATCATCACTGGATATACTGAAACTTTTTCTTTTAACTTTATTGTTCTTGTTACCCATATTGCCAGTTTAGTCTCTATTATTAGGTAATTAATTAAAGCAATTTGTTGCCTTTCTGAAGAAATATAATTTGGCCCAAAAGTGAAAACATTTTCTTTTAATTCTTCAAGTTTTTCAATTCATCTTTGTAACATCTGAAATAAACTTCTCAATCTAAAACAATATTAAAAAAAGAATGATCAATTGATTCCTCTAGATCACAAAAGGGACAATTCTTGTCTACAATGTCAATGTGCGCCACATGTCTGTTTTTGCTACTACCCAATATATAATTCTTCAATGTATATCTACAGTATGTTTTTTAAATTGGAAATTTATACAATGACCTCTATCACTTTTAGTTTGGCCCTAACATATCTGACCACTTTGTTTTTCTGCAGTCCTTCAAAACTAATTGGTGAGCAACTTTTACACATGCCAAAAACAATGCTTTTTTGAAGCTTCTTTAAACACATGTAACTCTGGAGTCTTAAAAGAAATGACTGATCGCTCTTTTGGGTGCTGAAAAATGAAGTTCCATTAAAACAACAACAAAAACTCTTGTATCTCAGTCTCTTCTTTATTTAATTCCTCTTCTATTGACTTGTCAATAAACCGAAAGAAGAAAAGAGAATATCTCCTCCATTACATGTTTCGTGAATCTGACGGGTGTAATTCCTGTCAGATTACACATTTCCTCTGGACTATTCCACTCATCATCTTTACTAAATCCGTTATCTTTGTGTATTCAGCTTTTGTCAATTTCTAAATGCTTTTTTTTTGTATAAAGAACATTGTTTGAGGTAGAGGATTTTTTAAAATATGTTCATTGTTTTTCTGGAGTAAGAAAAGTCTCTCTTTACTTGAAAGTCCATATTCCCAACATCTCTTGTAAGTCTATTTGTGCTAAATGTATTAAAAACAAATGCAAATCATATTTAAAACATAAATTTTGTGTAACAAGGCTTTAGCAGTGTCAGTCCAACACATTCCAGTTGAATATATCATCTTCTGTGCTACCTGCAACCTAAAAGTCCTGGTTTAATCCAAATGCTTTGAACGTTTTTTAGGCCTTGTCCACCTTCATTTACTTGTTTAAAAAAAAAGAATGGCAGATTTTGTCCAGTGTTGTCCTGTAGGTGAGTGTAATGAACCCATGTGCAGCTTCATTAACAAACGTGAACAAGATAAAAAAATAAACAAAACCTTGACATGAACTAAAGCAGACTTGAACATGATAACTTAACATAAACAGACTAGACTAAAAATCACCAACAACAGGTTTCAACCAAGCTAGACAAAAAACTATGGAAACCCGAGGGCTATAAATACACAAAGACCAATGACTAACAAGACACACCTGAAAGCAATGAACCAATCAATACATGACACATGAGACAAAGGTACCACATGACAAGATCACATGGGGAGCAAGGGAATCGCTTGACATGACAGGAAACATGACAATAGGTGTGCAAACAACCTATTCTCACACCTTCAGTTCCACTAATGTGTACAAATCTGTATTTTCATAACAGTTAAAGCTCTTTTCATGTAGTTGCGATGTTATATTGTATCATGTTTATCAAAATAAAACTGATAAAAAAAGGTAGACCCCACTACATTGGTATTTAAATAGTATAGGCTTATGTTGAACTTCATTCTTGTATAAACAGACACTGTAAGCAGTACATAAAGTTTTGAATGAAAATATCTTTGAAACATCGGTGTATTAGTCAAATATTGCATTTATTTCACTTCAGCTGTGATGAAGCGTGCAAACGCAGCACGAGCGTCACTATGGGAAGCAGAAAGTGTCCGACTTCATGTCTCTGTTTTCAGCTCCTCCCCGACTTCAAGTGGCTACTCTCGCTGATTGGTTGCATCTTGCATCCAGCCGCAGCCGATGTCAAACACACCTTATAGCAAAATGTCAAAATATAAGACATGAAAACATAAACATAACCAAAACCCAAAACAGACAGGTGACAGCCCAAGCTGCTATATTATTTGTACCCATTTGGAAATGTGATATATGTACATATGAAATATCCATGTAAATATATCCTAATATAAAGTAAAATTATATATGTACTTTATGAAAATATCCATGTATGAAATGTATCCTCATATAATGTAAAAGCGGAAACACTTTACAATAAGGTCTCATTTGTTAACAATAGTTAATGTATTAGCTAACATGAACTAACAATGAGCAATACATAAATAAGACACAAACAAAAATTAATCCAAGGGGGAAAAACACAGTCCAAGACGGCAGTGGCAGTGCTGGAGCTAACACGGTATAGCAGGACACGGCAGGACAAGCCAATAAATGTTCTTATTTTGAATATATTCATTTAAAATGGCTCTTTTCCCTTAATCAATTGACATTAATGGATCCTATGTTAAAGCTCTCCATGAAAAAGGACAGAAAAAAGAGAGGGGAAAAAAAACAAAAACAAAAAAAGAACAGACAGCACACCCCTTGTGATTTCTTCATGAGTGAACTATAGAGATTTTCAAGACCTTTTTCTCATCTCAGTTTTTCTCATCTCATGTTACATTTTTTTTTTTCAATCTGAATCTTTTCCTTCTGCTTAACTCTTTGTAACTGTATCTTGACTGCTAAAATCAAAAACCTTTTCACATCAGGAAAAAAACTAATTTTCTTCTGAAAGTTGCATCTAGAATGTCATTAATCTCCTTCACAGTATATAACTGACTACCATCATAATTTTAAGGAAAAAAGGCATTAAAATAATAATAATATTAATAATAATAACAATAAAAACATCTGCAGCCATCTCTTCTGTTAAATCAGTGCTCTCAGTAAGCTTAGATAGAGATATGTTTTCAGCTGGATTCTCAACAATAGTCAGTAAAATCAGTAAAATCAGAAGTCTGAGGCTGAGTTTTATATATATATATATAGTCACAGTACTGCTCCCTGCCACTTCTTCACATTCTCCCATTCTTGTATTTTTCTCAACACATCCCCCCCCCCATATTCTTTCCAGATTAATTTTCTCTGAAAAACCTTTGTCCTATATTTTCAGTGGAGTCAATTTGTTCATGAGTAGTCCAGTTATTAGTCTGGCACTCACTTGTCTTTTTCAGTTTCATTTACTGTTGCCTGATCTTTGCTTTATCTTTATCTGCCGCTTCATCAGCGTCCTCTGATTCAACTTCATTTGCTTCATTAGCATTGCTTTCTGCTTGCATTTTATGTGGGCATGCCATTTTGTATGCCTGATATCACCACATTCAAAACACAAATACTTGGTACTAGCATAGATGTCTCAGAATTAGACTGTCCTCCAAAAAAACCCGACCCTATAGGTCATTTTTTTCAAGCACCTTATTACGACCTGTATTTACACTTTAAAGTCAAGCTCCCTCTAGCTGTTGGTGATTCTAGAAGCATAAAGACTTGTCGTGAAAAGACAACACGTTCCAACATTTTTTTTTTTTTACCAACCAGGAGGAATTTATTTTATCCCTCTCACCATTTTTCCAAATATCTGTAGTTAATTTTCAATGCACAACAGCCGGTGCTCCACACGGAGATCTGATCTCACCATCATCGAATCTGTCGAACGAAATCCAGAAGAATTGTGGCCGTGTCTCCAAGACGCTTAAATAAACCGACCTATAAATATACAGTACTGTGAACAGTTTTAGGCATTTGTGTAAAAATGCTGTAAAGTGAGGATGCTTTCAAAAATACTGTCATAAATAGATTTTATTTATCAATTAACTTCTATTAACTAAATTAAATCAATATTTGGTGTGAGCACCCTTTTTGTTTTGTAAAACAGCTGTTGTCCAGGTACACTTGTCTTGCGCATTGTTTTTCAGGTAGCTTTGCAGGAAGGTTTCTTCAAGCATCTTGGAGACACGGCCACAGTTCTTCTCGATTTAGTTTGTCTCAGTTTCATCTGTTTCTTCATGTAATCAAAGACGGATTCAATGATGGTGAGATCAGATCTCCGTGTGGAGCACCGGCTGTTGTCAGACTTATTGTACATTCAAAAATCTTGCTGGATTATTACAATTAATGGCAAAATGAATGTTTGGAAATGTGAACTGATATTTCCAACTGATACACTACAGCAAAATATATAAATAACTGGCGTAAAACCCTTTTTTGGAGGGTGAAAATACTGTCATGCCTAAGACTTTTGCACAGTACTGTATATGTATGTATATATGTGTATATATATAATATATATACGCTGTATACAGTACATACAATATTGTATGGTATATGTGGTGAATATTGTAACTTCAAAACTTTAGGAAAACCACCATGGCCTTGTTCATTCTGGATGTGGATACAATGTTTCCAAATCCTATCTGTTGTCAAATTGCCACAAGCAAATCCTCAACTGCTGGTTCATCTCTGTAATTTCAGTGAGAGAGATGAACCTTCTATCCTAGCCCTCTGCCATGAGACATTTTGGAAAAATAAATAAATAAATAATAAT
>RJVU01049346.1:676742-689160 GCA_003731715.1 Anabarilius grahami
GGTAAAAGTCCCTTTGAGCTGAAGATTATTGGTACGCCACAATTTACAAGAGATATGCCGTCATTAGAGCTATAGTTGGTGAAGGACCAAACCACTGGGTAAATCTGCCATGAAATACTAAACTGAGGCAATAAAACCTGAGCATTTGCAAGAAAATGGAAACAGATGAGGGGCCGTAAAGGATACTTGATGAATGTATGTGTATGTGTATGAGAAAAAAAAGAGAAAGGAATGTGAACTGTTAGAAAGAGAATATGCATTTGAATATAGTTGAGTGAGTGTGTTAACTTGTGTTAGTGTGTGTGGTTCAGGTATACCCTACGATGTAGGGACAAAATGTTCCCACAAAGATTGCAATGTCCGAAATCCTTGTCCTTGTGGGCACATTTTTTGGTCCCCATGAGGAAAACAGCTTATAAATATTTTTTTGAAAATATAAAAAATGCAGAAAGTTTTCTGTGATGGGTAGTTTAGGGTAGGGTTAGTGAATAGAATATACAGTTTGTACAGTATAAAAATTATGTCTTTGGAATGTCCCCAAAACATGGAAACCCAATGTGTGTGTGTGTGTGTGTGTGTGAGTGTGTGTGTGTGTATGTGCGTGTGTGTGTGTAAACTATGGTATAACAATCTTTGTGAGTGCCACAAAGCCACATGGAAATGTTTGCCAAAACCAGCAAAATCTTTGGCACAAAGACACTAGTAACGGGAGGGCATGGGATAGTGGAGGACATCCACTAGACAGTCCTACTGCCAGCACCTCTTACACTTCAATAAATGCAAAATATTAGCCTCATTAATTTATACATGAAGTATTAATGTATATTTTACACACTAATGTATTTAAAAAAGAGATAGAAAACAGTCTTAAATGAGAACATTATGTTTTCAGTTCTTAGACATACACAATTGTGCTTTAGTGTATTTATTGCAACGTTTTCTTGAGGTTATGGTGTCTTGTTTCCACTCCACTGAAATGGATAAGTGTTTTTTTTTTTTCCTTTTTTTTCTTCTTCTCAGTGAGACCACTTATTTCCAGTTGGTGGTTCTTGTGTAACATGTCATTTAATCATTTCTGAGTAGGTTTAGTTCCTGTATGGTGTCCTCAGCACACTCACACTGATACAAGTTTCTGCAAAATAATCTAATTGTAAATCGAACATATGCAATATTATATATACACCTATAATAAATCTGACCTTTTTTCAGGTCCCATTATTAACAAAATTGAGAAAACTTCTGTTTCCAAAGTGAAGGCTTCTGTCTTCATTATTGAAACCGTATTTGAGGAAATGTTTTGCTGCTTAGTATAGCAAAGACTAACCATGGTTAATAGACAGGCAGTTTAAGGGTTAACCTCACATAGTGATTTGTAATGTCCCTGTTGGATTTAAGAGCCTATAGGCTAGAAAAGCCCAGGTTACGGTCTCATTGTGTCCTATGCTGACTTAAGTGAATTTGAATTTTTTAATGAATGGTTCAATATCCAATTCATTAAAGTGGCTGTTTTATTTGATGCATTTTCTGTAGGCAACTGGAGAGAAATGAATTGCAAGCTTAATGTTTATTGGAAGGGATGAGAGTCTGACCCTTTCTTGATAGGATCATAGTCACAGAAGCTGTACTCAGTGTGTCCCTAAGCAACAGACATTTTGGTCGATTCTTGGCATACCCCTTTGCAGGGGAAAGAAAGTGATAGAAAAAGAGAACACCATTGCAATATTTCATTTTTAGAGGAAGGTGACAATTTGGGTTGTCTTCTTTTTCTTGTTCTCTTTCTTTTATTATTATTATTTTTATTATTTTTTTTACTACACTCTAAAAAATGCTGGGTTAAAAAAACCAAAGCTGGGTAAAATATGGACAAACCCAGCAGGTTGGGTTAAAAGGCACCTATTATGCCCTCTTTCACATGATGTAATATAAGTCTCTGGTCTGGTCAAGTTTCAGCTTAAAATACCCCACAAATTTGCCCCTATTTGGGGGTGAGCAAAAACACGCCTTTTACTATATTACTTTATTGCTCGCTAAAAAAATAAATCCAAAATTGGTTGAAAAAAATGGCTGGGTGAAAACAACCCAATCCCTGGTTTTGTCCATATTTAACCCAGCAGTTTTTAGAGTGTATGTGATAAAGTATCACAATATCAGCAAAAGTGATATTTTTTAGTACATTTTCAACCTCATCCACTGTCCAGTACAAAAGATGTAGGCTAAGACGTAAATAAACACGTTTGTAATAAACATGTTTGTAAGATGGCACTGTGCATGTACACGAGGTATATTCGAATCCGATTGAGAAAATAATCAGATTAAAACATTTGCATTCTTGTGTTTTTCTTTATTTTATTTTTTTAATTTGGAATGTAAATGTTTACACTACCTCTACACCACCTTGAAATTTCATTCGGAAGTGTAACACATTTTTTTTTTGTGTTCCCCATATGTGAAACACAAATTTAACAAAAATTGAGGGATATGAGACTTGAGTCAGAGATAATAGGCAAAAGAGGAGGGGAGGGTCAGATTTATGAACTGAATGTGTGTCAGATAGAGTTTTGATTGTCTGACATTGGCTGGAGACATGCCAGATGTCAAGGAATGGTGTTGTTGTACACTGAGGGCACAGCCACAGTCCGAAAGTATTGATTTCCCTGCTTGTAGGAAGCCAGTAACTGTCATGTGGAGAGGCCTGACCTTGGAACAGCCAAGACAACTATTCCCCAATTCCCAGCAGCCTGACTGAAGCTCAGAGCAATGTAGTCAAGACAACAACATAGCTGTGCTTTATGGCAAAGAGTGTGGGCTCATCTCACAGTAGAGAAAGAATGAAGAGAGAGAGAGAGAGAGAGAGAGGGAGAGGGAGAGGGAGAGGGAGAAATAGAGAGAGAGAGAACAGTCCATACTATCCAGTTCCCCTGAGCTCTTCATGGGCAGCCTTGAGTCTAGTTATCACAGTGTTTGAAATGACAGTAGCTTGACTTAGATTTCCCTCTAGAGACTCAAAGCTGGTCTATAACTCTGAGACAGACAGGAAGAGAGTGAGATGGAGGAGGGAGAGGTGTATGAGAGAGAGAGCTAGGTTAGGAGGTAGAGGATGTACGACAGAAATGATTCATGTGGGAATGTGAAGCTAAATAAGACACAGCCCTGACACCTGCAGCCCTTCTCATCAAGAGGACACAAACTTTGCCTTCAGAACTTCAGAATACTGTTCATTTCACTGCAGTGACACTAAGTATACTTATTCCAATTACTACAGTTCTTTCAGCACATCGTCAACAGCCCATTATGGCATTTGCAATGAACCTGTCCTCCTCTTCAAATGCCACTTACTGTGTGCTTCCATTCACCCATTATGTGACTTAAATTGTACAATGGTCTTAAATTGTACAAAAATTACTGCACCTGGAATGTTTCCTTTGCGTATCTCCCCCACTACTGCCCTCCTCTATTTTTTTTGTTGTTGTTATAACTTTATAAAAAAATTTCTGGTCTTTTGGTGATGGAAAACAGCTGGTAAATATATTTCTTTCTATTTATTGTGGGCAGTTGCATTTTCCCACTGCCTCACAAGTTGCAGAAGTGATCAAATTAGCTCTTGTTCTTTGTGATGGTCACTGCTTCCATCTTTTCCAGCATTACTGCCTACTTATACCGGTGGTGATTCTTTGTCTTCTGTTCCCCCTACTTGTCTTTCCTTGGCGACCAGACTATCTATTGTGCTTACATTCTGTTTTTGTTTTCAAGACAGAATGGAAAAGAGAATTATTCATGTCTATTCTTCATTACGCAGCCAAATTAAACTGTTTTTTCATTCACTTTGGAGGAATGTCTGAGGTCTGTTCATGCCCATTATGTTTATAAAGGAGAAATTAAATCTTACTATTAATTGCTTTACATATACAGTACATATGTGTTCAAAATTTGTTGTCAGTTTTTTAGAAAAAAACTTTATTCTACTTATAGTATGGCATCATGAGCATTGCCATGTATACATAATAACAATTTTCTTAAAGGGGGGGGTATCACACACAGTTTCTGCCAATCTCATGTTAATCTTGAGTACATATAGAGTAACAATGCATCCTTCTTATCTCCGAAAAGTCTTTAGTTTTATCATATTTATAAAAGATTGATACGCTAAACCGAGTCTTTCCGAAAAAAGCTGAGCTCCTGGAGGCGTGCCTACCATCAGTGCCGTGGGCGGAGCTAGAGTGTGCGCAGCTTTTGTGTAGAGATCATCTGCTAGCTGCGACATCATTATTAATAAAAAGGGAACAAAAACGCTCCGATTGCCAACAAAACACAGATGCAGCTTTACTCACCGCCCCCGATCTGCAAATCCAGCACCAAACTGGGACTTGTTTGCAAAGTATTCATCAAGTATTCAAAATCCCGGGAACAAACAAACATACATGCACAACTCCGTCGCTGGCTGCCCCGGAAAAACAAACTTCATCCACTGTTCCCTTGATGCTGGGTTCTTTGGGAAGCTGAAAAAGGTAATCTTTCCCCTCACAACAAAAAACACATTACTTCGGTGATAGGAGCTGCATCTCATTTCGGAGGCTGCGTCCTCCGGAGGTCGCATTTGAAGGCTGAATACTTCATTAAGGATGTCATATTTAAGAAAAGTAACCGTAAAAAAATTTAAAATGATATACATTGTGAGGTGTAAAATACTGTCATTTCTTTCTTATGTTGCAATCTAACGCTTATTTTTCTTAAATGAGACTGCCTCGATGATGTATGCAGCTTTCAAAGGGTGCAGCCCCTGAATTGTTGAAAAATCTCTCGGCTTCCGTATCCCGAACGAAGCACTTTGTTGGGCATCCTCTTGCTCTTGTTCTGGGTGATGTGTGTGTGCACGCTTATTAGGGAGAAGTGCCTATACAAGGAATTCCGCTCTCTTTTGACGTCATACAGGCCATACTCAAAAAAACCTCTCTGAAACTGGAAGTAGTGTATTTGGCACAGAAATACTCATACGTCATACGTCCAACTTGTGTTTTGAAACTTTGGCCATGTTTAGCATGAGAATGCAACTCTTTAACAGTGTAAATAAGTCAGAATGCATGAAATAGCATTACCCCCCCCCCCTTTTAATAAAGTGACAGTGGCAAGACCCATAATATACATAATACAGACACAACATAACAATGGAGTCAACAGCATAGTCAAAATGTCCAGCAGTCCCTGCTTGAGTGTTGAAACAAAATTTGACGACCCGTAGCTCCCACAACACAAAACAAGGATAAATCAAACGGTGGGACGTCAGCACTGAACGCGACTCTTCGACACACAGATGTTCAGGGGAGAGAGCTTGCAGCAGACCAGTGCAATGCAGCAGCCAGCTGCCTACCAGCATGAACCAGCAATGAATGAAAATATGGTAATAATAATCTAGAAGAAACATAGACAAAAAGAAACAAAACAAAAGATAAACAAACAGCTTCTGTGTGAAACAGCAGCAGTTATTGACATACATCCACACCGATAACTGCCTGTATAAAATCAAAGAATACTGGTACTTCTGTTAACTATTGTAAAATCCAGCTAAATATAAGCAAAAACTTGCTGAATGCAACTTTAAACTCACGGAATGAGTCTTCTCATTGGGTTTCCTCTCTTCAGTTTTTTCAGAGACGTTGGAATATTTGGCTGATGAGCAAATTAAGGGCTCTAAGGGTTACGTGGAAAGAGAGAAAGAGATAGTGAGAATTATTACTAGTCCTAGTGGAGCTTAGCTCAGCATCGTGACCAAGACAAAAGACGAGAATTTTTAAAGACACAGAGGGTCATTCTCAAATCCCAACCTGCTGGGAAAAAAAATAAAAGAAATTAAAAGAAATCACTCAGAAATTGTTAGTAAATTTCACAAATAATTACAAAGAAATGGCAAGTAACACATTGAATTAAACATGACATTTTGACATAGAAAAACTGAAATAGTATGTTTTTAAATGATCCTCAATAATCTTTATTTACAACTTCGAAAAATATTTTTTGCAGTGTATATGCATGATAAAATGTGAGAATAATATACACACAGTTTAAAATGTTCAAAGATTTGTAAATAACTAAATATATACATACATACATACATAATTTTTCCTTAAAAATGTATACATAATACATTCTGTTTGGAATTTAGTGTGGCATCAAAATATTTCAGGAGAGCTATAGAATGGTGAAACATGAAAAATGTATCCCCAAAACAGAGAATGTGTAAAAGCATTGCTTTCATCCCTACCTTGTCATTGACCTTGTTTACCAACACTGACATAGATCTGCTATCTCAATTTGCACTCAGTGCTAGATTGTGGTCCTGTTGGTCTGAATTATGCATGATGTGCTACAGCAAATGTGTGTCACCAGCTGCCTAAACTATTTCACACATTGATAAATTTGTTAAGTAGCAGAAATACTGGTGTCTGTGACACTGCTGCTTCCCCTGGGGAAGACAAGCCGTCACATGTTGGCAGAGTACACTGCAGCGGGCTGGCAGACATAGGTTGCCTGGCAAACAGAAATGGGTCATTTGCATGGTTCCTGCCCCACCATTTGTCTTTAAATGAGTGCACTTCACACACTAATGATTCCACAACAGAGCTACCCATGTCTCGGTGGACCAGAACTCTAAGTTCCACTTAGAACAGATTATTAGGCTGTGGCACAGGCTTAAAAGCCTCTGGGAAAAAAAAAAAAAAAATCAAGGAATACTGAAGTCAGTGGAGCACTGCTCTACACACAAACACTCTTTCCATCTCAGCTGAATCTTCCTTTTCCCTGACTCCAGCAGTGACTTTTTTTTTCCTCTCTAGTCAGATAAAAGTGTGACTCTGGATTGTACTATATTGATTTAGTTTCTCTGGTTCTACACATGATTTTTTTTTATCTGTCACATAAAAAGAAAAGAAAAGAAAAATAAATTGCTTAGACATGGACAGGGAACAGTCCAGCACTTCACTCATCTATATACCAATGTAACTTCCATGTTATTCCCAGCTCCTGCGGCAGTTGGCAATTTCACTACCAGGAAATTGCATTGTTAGTCTCTTCATAGGGCTGGAAAAGTATTGTCTGCATGTATCTATTTATCTTAAGGAGTTTGTAGCTTAAAACAATGTCTAGGTGGTTTTCTGACTTGCATTCATATATGTGCCCGTCTTTTGTATTATGCATAAACATTATAATTTGTATAAACAGTATGACACTTTTATGGGGACCAAAAGAAAATACATCATCTATATCAATGCTGGGGGCTCTGGAGTTAAATTTAACATGATCAGATATACTGTTCAACCTCAGTTACAACCACTTAGGAGCTTTTACCAAACCCAAAACAACTCACCACTTTAAAACCCATTCTTTCAAATGTACAAGCATCGCTACCCCTACCCAGATGAATAACAAAAAGAAGCTTTTTATTTCACCCTAAAGATGAGAACATTTAGGAGTTTTTGAACCAAAAAACATGATGAGATTTTTATTATTATAAAAAGGGATTAGAAATGCCTCAGTAGGGATTAGAAATGCTGACAATAAATCCATGATCGATTAATTGTTGATAATAGTTTAATCGATAAAACTTACTGATGATCGATTAAGCAAGGTCATCATTAGAGTGTTTTGAGGTCTCTACACATCGTTCCTACCCACTATACCCAGCCACCATACACTGTAAAAAAATATTTTCACAAAATTTTTTCTTTTGTCAAATCAACTTAGATAATTAATGTGGTTCAGATAACATAATATTTTGAGTTTCTGTTGATTAAATCAAACGGCTTCTTTATATTAACTAAATTTTTTAATTTCAATGAACTCAAAATTTTAAGGCAACCAGGTAACTTACTTTTTTAAGTTAAACCAACAATCATTTTTTTCAGTGTACCCGAAATCCAATTTCCATTGGTTGAAAACACTGTCATGATCGTGACGCGATCAGATCCCAGAAGCTTTAGCCAAGCAGCGTCAAAAGTTGAGAAAACTTAAAAGTTTAAGGCAACAAACTTCAGCAGATTTTTTAGTTTTCTTAACTTGTTGTATTCAGTTTATACAACAAAAAGTTGAGAAAACTCAAAAATCTCCTACAAAAACAAGTTGACAAAACTCAAAAATCTGCTGAAGTTTGTTGCCTTAAACTTTTAAGTTTTCTCAACTTTAGATTTTTTACATGATACTCCGTGATCTATGCATTTTGCTTGTGTATTGGGCTTGTTCAGGACCATCTACTATGGTTGACTAATCTTTCGCAAAGTTAAGTTACAAACCAAAACATGGCACATGAAGCTTGTTAACCAATCATTAACCATTAACCAACAAGATTATGTTAAATTAGAATTAAATTGAATTAGAATGGATAAGTGTCTGTGACCCATTAAAAATAATAACAATTTTATTCTTCCAGGTTTAATTTTACATGTGCAAACAACAGCATGAGGATTCAAGTATCGTCACATCACGCAACTGCAGCGCTTCTCTGAACGGAGAAAACACAATACAATCATTTATATAAAAGGAATAAATGCACAAAATATATTTCACTTAAATAATGAACAGATTAACAAAACAAAAGAAAAAAACTGTGACATGTAGTACATGCTGAGTTTCAGTTTGCGCTACAAAAACAAGGGAACCAAGATGGCAGAAAGTGCTTTTATTTATTTTTCTATTTTTTACAAAAGCCCAATGTTTTGGTTTTATTCTGTGTACACAAATAAAATGAAACACTTTACAATTTTCTTTTTAATTGACAAACATTCCTCTGCCAGCTGTCTCCAAATGTTAAAACATTGACAGACATGCACTTTTTTTCAGTAGATGGCACTTAAAGGTGCCCTCGAATGAAAAATTGAATTGACCTTGGCATAGTTAAATAACAAGAGTTCAGTACATGGAAATGACATACAGTGAGTCTCAAACTCTATTGTTTCCTCTTTCTTATATAAATCTAATTTGTTTAAAAGACCTCTGAAGAACAGGCGAATCTCAACATAACACCGACTGTTACGTAACAGTCGGGGTGTACGCCCCCAATATTTGCATATGCCAGCCCTTGTTCCCAACATTATGAAAGGCATTAGACAAGGGCAGAACGTCTGGATCTGTGCACAGCCGAATCATCAGACTAGGTAAGCAAGCAAGAACAATAGCGGAAAATGGCAGATGGAGCAATAATAACTGACATGATCCATGATGTCATGATATTTTTAGTGATATTTGTAAACTGTCTTTCTAAATGTTTCGTTAGCATGTTGCTAATGTACTGTTAAATGTGGTTAAAGTTACCATCGTTTCTTACTGTATTCAGGGAGACAAGAGCCGTCGCTATTTTCATTTTTAAACACTTGCAGTCTGTATAATGCATAAACACAACTTCATTCTTTATAAATCTCTCCAACAGTGTATCATTAGCCGTTAGCCACAGAGCACAGCCTCAAATTCATTCAGAATCAGATGTAAACAATATAACAGTATACAATACTTACATAATCCGACGCATGCATGCCGCATGCATGACGAACACTTTGTAAAGATCCATTTTGAGGGTTATATTAGCTGTGTAAACTTTGTTTAGGCGCTGTTTAAGGCAAGTGCGAGCTCCGTGGGGGTGGAGCACGAGATTTAAAGGGGCCGCACAGAATAAATCGCGTTTATAATGATGCCCCAAAATTGGCAGTTAAAAAAATTAATAAAAAAAAATCTATGGGGTATTTTGAGCTGAAACTTCACAGACACATTCAGGGGACACCTTAGACTTATATTACATCTTTTAAAAACATGTTCTAGGGGACCTTTAAATCAGTAATAATGTAAATAAAAGGTTTTTAGTACAATACAATGTTTTTCCATTTAATAGTCAATATAGAATTTTATTATGCTGACTTGTATTTGATGATTTGCAGTTCCTCAAATTGAAGTTTGAGTTTAGAATGAAAAACGCCTCAGAGTCTAAAGGGAGAGGATTTTCAGTTGGGACATAATTTAATATGTGAAATGCAGGCTGTTTTCAGTGGAAGTCTAAATGCACAAGATTACTGTCAGGTGTATTATATGTAATGATTATCTTTTTTTTTCTCCTTTTTTTTTTGGAATACAGTTTCTTGATTAAAAATTTCAGCTTCACTGCCTGTCTAATTAATTACAGGGGCCATTCTGAGCAGAGCTGCTGCTCTAATTAGTCTGAAACTGGCGCTGATGCTGATAATTCTGTATGTTACAGCTGTCACTGGCCTCTCCCTCAGGTGCCCCGTGTTCAGCATACGCGCATACCGGCCCTGCATGGCACGGGACTACCGTGAGGCAGAGCTGCTCCAATTGTCCACTGACCTCTTGCTGAATTGCTAATCAAGCATTGTGCGACATGAAACAATTCTGTTACCAAACAGAAGCAATAAAAGAAACCAATAAGAGAAAGCAGTGCGTTCATCCTCTCATTCACACTTTCACACATATTGTCTTATAGATAACACTCTCTGTTCCATGTGCCTTCTATGTACCACATGTGCAGACCTGACCCCTGTGAAAAAAATACACATTACATATGCTCTTTAAAAAAAGAGAATTATAACAGAAATAACTTGATTAACTTAATGTAATTTCTAATTCATCTTGTGTGTATTTAAATATATCTGTAATTACACATTCATAAAGTTGCAATTTAGTACCGTACATTTAAAATATATTCATTTTAACTGTGATATTGAATAACACAAAACAGTTAAAATTATAATCAAGTACTTTACATGTGCTTTAGAATGTAAGTTAACAGATCAAATAAATGTACTTCTTTAAAGCACGACAAATGATTATTTAAAACGAAATTTTGACGTTATTAGAAAGTGCCCTTTTTAAAAGTGTACTCAAGTGTTAAAGGATTAGTTCACTTTCAAATTAAAATTTCCTGATAATTTACTCACCCCCATTTCATCCAAGATGTCTTTCTTTCTTCAGTCGAAAAGAAAGAAAGACATGAACATCTTGGATGACATGGCGGTGAGTAAATTATCAGGAAATTTTAATTTAAAAAGTGAACTAATCCTTTAAGAAACAATTGCATGAAAGTGTCTTTTAAAGTTCACTTAAATGGCATTTTATTTAATTCATATTATATTATGTGAAAGTAGTTTATTAAAAATACACTTTTAAGATTTGAAGTACACTACAAGTGGACATTCAATACATTTAGGCACACTTCATTTTCAGCACACTCCTTTTTTTGCACAAAAGCTATCTACTCACAAGCAATTTCCAATGGCTTTCCCTCAAGCACTCTCTGATTGTCATTTTAGAGTTAATAATGCACTTTTAAAAAGGACCCTTGGAACAGGGAACACTGGTGTGGATTTGTGAATTAAGCTTGACAAAAAAAAGAAAGAAAGAAAAAACGGTAACACTTTATTTTAGGGTCTTTTAACTAGTTGCTTATTAGCATACACATTACTAAGCAACTTATTCTGCATGCCCTTATTCTTAATCCTACCCAATACATAAAATTAACTTCCTTACTAACTATTAATAAGCAGTAAATTAGGAGTTTATTGAGGGAAAAGTCGTAGTTAATAGTTTATATGTGTTCCCTATACTAAAGTGTTAGGTAAGTGTTAAAAAAAGAAAGAAAAGTAAATTAAAAAGGCATAAGCTAGGGTTGAAGTTATAGCTCTAATTCATCTGCTCCTTTCATTTTCATCTCTACACAATGAATATCATAACGGACATGACTAAGGCTCACAGCTAATTGTGATGTCCCTGCTGAAAAATCTAGTATTGCTGGTCACCAGGAAAAGGTATGTTTTGCATGCTCGGACCATGGGGTGGTGGTTGCTGGTTTGCTGATACCCAGCATGAGAAGCGGAAGTGCTGGTGGACCAGCTACACCAGCTTAGTTTTACTTGAAAACAGCATGACTATGCTGGTACACCAGCTTTATGCTGAATTTTTCAGCAGGGGTCATGCATGCTAAGTAAACAAGTCAAAATAAAAGCACACATGGATACTAGTTATAATCTTTAATATGTTGAGGAAAACTTTAGAGGCAACATTTGCAGTGGAAGTGTGCTACAGAAATGCTGTCTAGATTAGTTGTTTATTTGTTTGTTTTATACATGATGAGCACTACAAACTAATGTGTAAAAATTTTGTTAAAGTCCACTCACATATAAAACTTCCAAAAATATAAACGTTAAAAACACAAATGAGACCTTGGGTTATTATTTTCCAAAGCGTGTTTCTGACATTTTGTCGACATGAGTAATTAATTTAGTCCCTTTTTTGGGTAAGTCCAAAGAGCCCAATTAACATGCCTAATGTTGCTGCATCGTGTAAAAAACATGGGTTTTTAATACCTGGAGAATAGTTAAATGACTTCCCTTCATTATTCAAATGTCTATGCAAAGTCGCCACATGGGGA
>RJVU01049346.1:689235-711735 GCA_003731715.1 Anabarilius grahami
ACACCACAGACATTCACACTTCCAAGTAATTTCTTCTCTTTGGTCCCCCATACAATAAAAACCTTATGATCATATAATCATTAGCCAATAGGCAACACATAATTTTTTTTTCTCTCTATTCCTTTCTATTTTATTGCAGTTTTATCTCTGTGCTTGGCTGGGTGTTTTAAATTGTGTTATGGTGAATATTGTACACCTTATAATGTCAACTACACCTGACACAGTTATGTTGCAGATAAATGTATTTGCTAGTTTGAATATTTGCTTGCAGCTTATAAACTACACATGTGCTTAGAGTAAAATTATGATAAATTAGATAAAACAAGTTGCAATTAGCAGGAAAGCATGCGGATGTTTTAGAAATAAATGTTACAAGCAAACAATCTTGATGCCGGAAGCCAAGACTCGGTGTTAAGGGACAATTTATTGTGTATTTTAATATGATTTGACAAAACACTTTTGTGTTCTGTTTTTAAGTTTCACAGTTAATATTTGTTTTTAATGAGGGCGATAGGCCCCCATTAAAAGCAGTGAAAGCAGCATTTGGCTGTGCTATCCACTTCATATTGCCCTACAAAGTAAATATTACAAAGAGGTAACACATGTTGAGGTATGCTCAAAATTCAGCACATGCTGAGGTCTTGGATTTGAGGCAGACCCACAGCGTCAAAAGAATGTGTCCTTCCCAAATAACTGTGGCTTAGTGAAACCTTTTCACCAAGGGAAATTTGCTCTTCCAAGATTTTTAAGAGCTATAAGTAAACACATAAATAAGGAGAGAGTGGAGTCTAATGATTGCTTGTGTTAATTCACTTGTGTGTGTACACAAGAACGAGGGATTGTGAATGTGCTAAGCCATATATGTGCGCGCACAAGAAAAAAAAAACAGTTTGTTTTGTTTTTCCCTTACCTCAGCACATCTGAGAGAGGTTTTTGGAACTGCAGAGCCATGTCAAAACAAAGATGGCCAAAAGAGGCTGGAGAGGGACAGGGGCCTGAGAAAGAAGGAGCCACTGAGAAGGCAGCTGGAAACATAGAGCATGTGGTTTCCCCCTGAGTACAGCTGCATTCACATGTGTCTGACTTTCTTACTTTCTCTCATGGTCTCAGTCTTTCTTGCTCTCTTTTTCTCCTGTTCTCTTGTTCGCTCTCAGTGGAGACAGTCACAGCTGGTTGTACTTACAGCCTTCTGCGGTAACGTGTGTGTTTCATTATCCTTGGACGTGTGTTTTGCACCAGTTCTAGTCATGTTATTGTTAGGATGTGGTAAAATTATAAATATGGGATGCAGATTGGGGGAGGGTGGAAGTTGGAGTCGATGCTGGGTTGGGGGGTAGGGGGAGGGATATGTGACTCGTTAACTCTGGGCCACTGCTTGTTCTCATGACTGTGTGGCAATAAAAGGTCTGCCACAATTTGTAGTGCTAATGACTTAATACTGCACAGCCCTAGAAGACGTACAAACATCCGTCAATAGCTTTATAATTGCATTGGGCCATCTTAGTCAAATGAAGTGGACCATTGTAGAATCTAGGGAGTAGGGTGGTAATTTTGTTGGGTCGATTGCAGGATGGCAATCAAATCCTTGGCAAACATTCCTCTTGCATATGTGCAAAAAAAAAAATCCACTGGATTGGACAATGGCAAAATTAGACAAATAACATTAATCCTTAATCCTTAAGTCATTTATCTACTGCAAATTCCATTAAAGACATTTTCTGTAATATTGGTACTCCAAAAAATGAAAAGATCAGTGAATAGTGAATAAAAGCACAGTCTTCTTGCAGTGAATGACCTGTGGCAGGCAGATGGTCTCTTCTCCTCTTCATCCCCTCTCTATCTCTGAACTTTGTTTGGCCTGATAAAGAGTGTGATGGACTTTCATTGAATCTCCCTCCCTCTGTATTCATGCACACACATTTCAGTATATATACAGACCGCCAGAGTATGGTGGAGTGGGAGGGACAGTCTCACAGTTGTCACTGTGGTCATGTAGGAGTGCAAATGAGATCAGGATGAGTCTCTATCAATATATTCTCTTTCTCTCTCTCCATTACTCTTGTCATTCATTTCCTGTAACAATCTGCTGCACTTTATGCTAATGAAGAAACACAGTCTTAAAGGAGCAAGGGGCAGCTGTCAGAAGTTGGCATTGCAACATGCAGACCCAGGTAATGCACACACATAGGCACTTTTATTACTGCAAATATTACAGCAATGTTAGGTTAATCAAATTACATACAATTTTCTCAAAGCAAGACAAAACTATGCAGTGTAAGTTTTTCTCTTTTTCTTTTTTCTTCAATGAGTCACATTAACATTGTTCGGTAGATAAATTACTATCAATAATAGTTATTAATAATTATAAAACGCTCAGTGACACTGCACTGAAAATTGTTTTTTAGATTTCAAATGTTTAAATTAACAAGACACACTGCGTATTCATACATTGTATGGCATAAATGTAATAAAATCAAATCCAGTACAAATTATTGTAGCATTTCAAAATACCCAAGAGAAGAACAATTCATTAAGAGGTGAATTTAAATAGACTAAACAATTGTTCTTTTGCATGGTGTGTTTTGAGATTGTTTTGAGAGTGTATAGAAGAAAGATCAGAATATATTCTAGAAGACCCAGAGGTCTTGTCTGTATGTCTACACATCCTTGCTGGTCCTGTGTAGTCAATATGTAGTTGTCCCCTCCTTCTGGGGTCAACCTGGGTGCAAAATGCTTGTGCTCTGACTAATGCTACTACTGTGGTGGTATGAGGAGATCCACAATTACACTGAAAACAACATTCAACTGTTGCTTTGCTCTTTGTCAGTCGTGTGGAGACTTTGTTTTATATAATTATAGAATGTCTGTGTTTGCAATACTGTGTGTGTGTGTGTTTGTTTTATTAGACTTGTGTTCTTTGTCCAGTTTACTCTAGTCTTGGTTGCTATCCCACACAATCTTTTGTGGGGTAATCAGAGCAGGTGGCAAAGCCTGCTGGGAATGAGCCTTTATCAGCGGAAGACTGATAAGAGTCAAGGAAAAGGCTTGAAACATGCAGAGTGTGCTACAAATCTCTGTGTTTGATTTGTGACAATATGTATGTAATACATGGAGTAGGCTATGTCATAATGCATACATGTAAATACATGTTTAGCTTGCACATAGGATTGTAACAGTAAATAGGTTACAAAGAGTTTAAATGTACAGGGAGTAAAAGTTTCTTGATGTTACCCAGTATTTTTTTCTTCAGAAATAATTTCCATTTTGTGTGAGGGTAATAAATCAAGAGAGAAATGCCTGGAACTTTGAAAAGTGATCAGCTTGAAATGTTGTGACATTTTGTAAGTGAACAGTTAGTATAACTTGAACAAGAATCAACTTATTTGTATTTGGAGGAAAATTTGTTCTACAGACTTATAGGCATTGAATTACTAATGGTTTGCATCTATAAAATCTCGTGCAACATAGTCAGCTAACATAGTCTGCTGAGGATTGTCTTTGAAACACAGCATAGCATCATGCAGCATCTTTACAGTATTTGGATGTTTATTACAATGAATTTGCAATTTTAGACGTGCAGTACACACACAATACATGTAAACAGATATGTATGTGTTATGGACAGACCACTTGCATTGAACTGATTCATCATGTGGCTTTTTGTTGTGCCACTTGTATCATTACTTACATTTACATTTACATTGAACATTTAAGAAAATAATTCACATAAACATTTCCTAATCAAGGTAATAACAAATAGCCTATTTATTATGTAAAAAGATATAGTGTAATTACCAAATAAGATATAAAACAACAAGAAAAAAGAACAAAATAAAATCATTCAACTTACATTTTTGCCATGTTTAAACTTATATAAATGCCTCATTCATTCATTCATTCATTCATTCATTCATTCATTCATTCATTCATTCATTCATTCATTCATTCATTCATTCATAATAGAGAGCAAAATATAACTCTTTATATAACAATTTGGTAACACTTTATTTTAGGGTCTTTTAACTAGTTGCTTATTAACATGCGTATCACTAGAATACTGGCTATTTATTAGTACTTATTAAGCACATAATAATGCCTTATTCTGCATGACCTTATTCTACATTCTTAATCCTACCCAATACCTAAACTTAACAACTAACTTACTAACTATTAATAAGCAGTAAATTAGGAGTTTATTGAGGGAAAAATCATAGTTAATAGTTTATATGTGTTCCCTATACTAAAGTGTTACCAACAATTTGTGTCCACATGTTTCAGTTTTATATTGACTATGAATTCACATTGAATGATTCTGCACAACTGGCCTGCAGGCACATATAATATATAACTAATTCAGTTTATATATATATATATATATATTTATACATATATATATATAAAGGTTGAGTCTTGTTGGCACATAGCTCAAGTCTCCATTGACCCCTAGATGCACCTCGACCCACAGATAAAATTGTGAAAAAAGAACAAAGTGAACAAATTACCGATTAAACTAATAGCTTGTCCTGTACAATATCACAAAATATTATAGTCAATCATACATTAATTATAATTTATGTGTGATAAATATACATAATAAATATAATTAGACTGAATATTTGCTAAAATAACTTATTTACTATTTATATGTGATATCACTAATATCTGTATTATGCTATTGCTAAATTTGCCAAACAATTCAAATGAAACGCAATGAACCTATCTCAACAACTCTAAAAGTGGTTTTGTTAATATTACAGTTCTCAAACAGCATCCACCATATTTTTTTCTAAAGAGGTTTTTTTTTATTTTTATAATAAAGCTTTTTTTTATCTTTATCAATTTGAATGGTAACATTGACCTACACTGTCCGAAAGGAAGCGCACACACGCACAGCAGCTCTCCTGTGTGCTGGGGAGAGGTATGTGGATTGGCGTTGTCCAAAGAAGGCCTGTCCACCATCTGGCCCAGGAATGTGCAGCCCCAATCAAAAGAACTGACAGAGGTCTCTCTTTGTCTGAATGCTCTGTGCCTCCAGATAGCTATAAAACACCTGGATCAATCAGCGGGTGACAGCACAGAGACAACGAGAGAGAAAAAGAAGATCAGTCGCTGGCAGAAGCGGCTCACCTCCCTCCCTTGTCCTCCTGAGGCGGCCGCATGCCCCCCCCTCCCTGTGCCCCTCTATCCAGCACTTTGAACACAGTTATGTCTCTGGATACTGCAGCAGGCTGTCACTGGTTTGATCTCTGTCAGCTGAGTCTTTGAGAGGAGTTCACAGGGTCCTCAGTGGTCCAAGCAACAATCGCCCTGGACTTCTCTTTGTCTCTCTCTTCCGTTCAATGTCCACTCTGCACTGCCTTCACTCTGATTGATGCTCACTGTGCTTCATTTTTAGCTGGACATGTCTGCACTGATGTGAATAGCAAAGCAGAATTATTACTGAGCTGAAAGAATAAACTCGCTGACTAGAACATGCTGGGTCATACCTATAGCCAAAAAGGATGTTGCTCTACAGTCCATAAATGTTCAAAGAAGTTTTTTTTCCCCTCTCTCTCTCACAGACATGTTTCCTTTAATCATCAGATGATCCTCATAATGGTAAAAAAAAGTGATGCTCATAATTAACTGGTTAACCTTAAACCGACAGTAAGAACTTTGACTGATTAATACTATTGGTTAAATGGTTTAAAAAGTATTTATTTCAAGATTTTTTGCTACATGGTTAAAAATATAAAACTGGGTTTTTGAGAAAAAACAAAAACAAAAAAAAACAAAACAAGAACAACAGATAATTTGTGCAAGTCACATTTTATTATTATAGCTACATTAATGTAAAATACATTTACATATGTAAATAAAGCAAAATGTTTAGAAGCAAACACTATGTAATCATAGCTATAGGCTATTTTAGTTCCCCTCACTCCACAATAAATTCTTTCAATTTAACAGTATTCAGAACAGAACAAGAATGAAAAATAAAAGTTGCTACAGGCTAAATGTCAAGCCAAAACGAATTAATTTAAAGCGAAAGTGACAACCTCACTCATTCGGCACGAATCCAAATGTTTCCATATTTGTGATCTGTCGTGATATACCGGTATTGACAATAACCGTGGTATTCAAAACATGAAATATCAATATTGTGTTAATTAAGGGTGTGACAATATACTGTAATATATCATACCAAAAAGTATCTTACAGCTATTAAGACACATGAACTCAAAAAGAAAACGTATCCATTTACCGTAAAACAAGCAGCCAATCAAAATAAGAGTTTCAGTGAAGGCCAGCAGCCAATAGCATTTGTTAACAGACCTTGCACTTGTGGTCAGTTCTATGCATGTGAGACCTGTCAGGACTCACAGTTTTGTTATTTTTCCTTTGCAATGTGCTGATTTGTGTGCACAATCATATTTTTTGTACTTGAGTTTGGGATTTGTTATTTCTGCAGGTTTATATTTTAAATGGGTGTTTATGTGCTTGTGCTGTTTTGTCCATTATTTAATGCCATAAAAGGCAATGCTTTTGAATCATTGCTTGAATTAGTAAGAACGACAAAGGTCTAAAAAAAATAAAAAATAAATACATTTTACAATGTTTGAACTATTTTAGTTTGGGTATGCCATTTTTTGGATTTGGGTTCCAAATGGGATGCAAGTTAACAGGATAAGGTATGAGTTGTGTTGTTAAAGTGTATTTATAATACTGTTGAACTTAACAGTATTGTCTCTCTCCTGGTTGTTTCTAGGCATTGTCAAAAAAGCCAAAAAGAGTCTCAATTGTTGTAATTGTTGTATGCAATGGTATGATTCAGTGGCTAAAAAGAAAGCAAAACAAAATTATCATTTAGATTCAAAGTAAAGAATCTGACTGATAAAAACTTTTTTAAGGTTTGGGAAATCATCTCAGGTTACGCATGTAACCATGGTTCTCTGAGAATAGGGAATGAGACTCTGCGTCCCCTAGGGGTCGCTATGGGGAATGCCTCCGGCATGCCAGGTGTCTGAAGCATGAGTCTAAACACGACAATAAACTTGACATTGGCAGGCGGCTGCCTATGACGTCAACACAGGTGCGACCGTGAGAATAAAAGGGCACCTGGAAATAACGTCATCCACTTCTTGTCTGTAGGAGACCGAGCAGGAGTGCCTGAAGCATGGCAAAGGGATGCAGCATCTCATTCCCTATTCTCAGTGAACCATGGTTACATGCGTAACCTGAGAAGGGAACTCGCACTGCATCCCCTAGGGGTTGCTATTGGGAACAGAATACCCATGCTACCATGCTGAAGGAATGAATGCCTTATTGGCTGAGCTAAGTCAAAGACTCAAAGAGTGACAACCATAGGTCGGATCTTCTCAAGAACGGAGTCCTCAAGGAAGACTCTAAGAGAGGAAGCCTAGCTACATTCATACTCATGCCAGCTTCCAAAAAAGGCTCACAGAGAGTCTAGAATACTCAAAACTTCCAAAAGCAGCCCTGGAGAGAGGAGGCCTCAACAAGAGGCCTTACAAGACTCTAACTCAAGGGCAGTGCCGGGTTGAGTCCATCTGGCCCACGAAGCTCCGCAGAGTAGAGGCCTAAATCATACCTCCCAGATTGAGAGGGGGCCTAACACACTCGAACTGATGTAAGCAGCCAAGGAAAATCAAAGAGAGCCTAACTACCTAGCACACTACTGTACCGCCTAGCCGAGCTCTAGGAGCGGAGTCCTCAGCATAATGACTCTCTAATCGAGAGGAGGCCTAACAACGCCCCACACTCAGGATGTCTAGCAAGGAGGCTCAGATAGAGCCTTCCACTCAAACTGTTACCCTGGTGGAGCCCTGAAGAGTGGAGACCTAAATATAACTCTCGCTAGCGAGAAGAGGCCAGACGACACCCACAGTAGCCAAGGAGGCTCAGAGAGAGCCTAACAACTTAGCAAACGTAGCCGAGCTCTAGGAGCGGAGGCCTAAAATGACAACTCTCTAAATTGAGAGGAGACAAGTGATTTCACAGGGGGATTGTTTAGGGCTCCTAATCGCCATTAAAAAGTTTGAAAATCCCTGATATAGACAATCTTGCAAATTCATAAGCAATAAACAAACATTAATTTTAATTATGCTGTCTGAATTTTCTCCAGGCTATATATATATATATATATATATATATATACAAACCCGATTCCAAAAATCGGAATTCCAAGTTGGGACACTGTACAAATTGTGAATAAAAACAGAATGCAATGATGTGGAAGTTTCAAATTTAAATATTTTATTCAGAATAAAACATAGATGACATATCAAATGTTTAAACTAAGAAAATGTATAATTTTAAGGGAAAAATAAGTTGATTTTAAATTTCATGGCATCAACACATCTCAAAAAAGTTGGGACAAGGCCATGTTTACCACTGTGTGGCATCCCCTCTTCTTTTTATAACAGTCTGCAAACGTCTGGGGACTGAGGAGACAAGTTGCTCACGTTTAGGAATAGGAATGTTGTCCCATTCTTGTCTAATACAGGCTTCTAGTTGCTCAGCTGTCTTAGGTCTTCTTTGTCGCATCTTCCTCTTTATGATGCGCCAAATGTTTTCTATAGGTGAAAAATCTAGACTGCAGGCTGGCTATTTCAGTACCCACATCCTTCTTCTACGCAGCCATGATGTTGTAATTGATACAGTATGTGGTCTGGCATTGTCATGTTGGAAAATGCAAGGTCTTCCATGTCTGGATGGGAGCATATGTTGTTCTAGAACTTGGATATACCTTTCAGCACTGATGGTGCCTTTCCAGATGTGTAAGCTGCCCGTGCCACACGCACTCATGCAACCCCATACCATCAGAGATGCAGGCTTCTGAACTGAGCGCTGATAACAACTTGGGTTGTCCTTGTCCTCTTTAGTCCGGATGACATGGCGTCCCAGTTTTCCAAAAAGAACTTCAAAGTTTGATTCGTCTAACCACAGAACAGTTTTCCACTTTGCCACAGTCCATTTTAAATGAGCCTTGGCCCAGAGAAAACACCTGCTCTTCTGTATGTGATGCAGTGCCGTCTAAGAGCCCGAAGATCACGGGCATCCAGTATGGTTTTCCGGCCTTGACCCTTACGCACAGAGATTGTTCCAGATTCTCTGAATCTTTGGATGATATTATGCACTGTAGATGATGATAACTTCAAACTCTTTGCAATTTTTCTCTGAAAAACTCCTTTCTGATATTGCTCCACTATTTTTCGCCGCAGCATTGGGGGAATTGGTGATCCTCTGCCCATCTTGACTTCTGAGAGACACTGCCACTCTAAGAGGCTCTTTTTATACCCAATCATGTTGCCAATTGACCTAATAAGTTGCAAATTGGTCCTCCAGCTGTTCCTTATATGTACATTTCACTTTTCCGGCCTCTTATTGCTACCTGTCCCAACTTTTTTGGAATGTGTAGCTCTCATGAAATCCAAAATGAGCCAATATTTGGCATGGCATTTCAAAATGTCTCACTTTCAACATTTGATATGTTATCTATATTCTATTGTGAATAAAATATAAGTTTATGAGATTTGTAAATTATTGCATTCCTTTTTTATTCACAATTTGTACAGTGTCCCAACTTTTTTGGAATCGGGTTTGTATATATATATATACATATATAGAAAATAAAAACATGTAAAAAAAATAAAAAATAAAAAAGGTAAAATACTTAATGGTAAAGAGAGTTGCATAAAAAAGGGAAAGAGGGGGAAAAGATAATCAGTCCTGCCCAGTGTGACCTCTGTGCCTATTTGTAGGCTACATTTGAATGTTTGAATTGCCACTGAAACATACAATGTCAACATATGAACTGTAAACCCTTTTACACATCATTTTATGCTGATATAATAAGGAATACATTACATTAATTGGTTGATTTTAATGTATTTATAATAGGGCTGTCAAAATTAACGCGTTAACGCATGCGTTTAATTTTTTCAGTTTAATGCGTTAAAAATATTTAGCGCATTTAACGCAGCATCTGTTTTTCCTGTCACAATTTCGCTAGCGTTACATTATATACTCATGCTCCTATAGACCAATTTGGAGCAGACATCACAGTTACGTCACTTGTGTGCATAGTGGTGCAGAAAAATAGAGGTAGCAAATGGAATAAAATGTGCAAAATCCACAGAATAAGAGAAAAATGTTTTGTTGTGCCTCTGGATGTCAGAATCGGAATGCAAAAAAAAAAAATATATATATATTCTTCATTTTTATAGAATACTGTTGTTGAAGAAGCCTGTTGAAGCTAAACACAGACGTTCATGTTGCAAGTCACAGTCTGGACTGATGAAACCTGCAATGATTAGTTAATTTGATGTAAACAGTGACTCTAAATAATATATGCAGTTCAAAGGGGACATAAATATATAGCAGTTACAACATGAAGTAATATTTAAACCTATAACATTTTACATAGATAACTTTTAAACATAGCCTGTAACATTTTTATTTCACAATTCTGACTTTTTTTCTTGCATTTGCATGCTTATATCTCCCAGTTCGGACTTTATAATTCGCAATTTTGAGTTTATATCACAATTCTGAGTGGGGCAAAGTCAGAATTGCAGGATATAGACTTGCAATTCTGAGGAAAAAAGACAGAATAACGAGTATATCTCACAATTCAGTTTTTCCTTCTAAGAAACGTGAGATATAAACTCGGATTTGTGAGGGGAAAATAAAGTCAGACTTGTGAGATTTAAACTCGAAATTAACTTTTTTATTATTTTATTCCGTGGCTTCCATAGACTGCTACTACAGAACTGTCATTTCCTGCCACCAGGTAGGCTCCGCCCACAAAAAACATCATCGCTGTTTGCAAACACAAATTGTCTATTCAATATAAAAAATTTAAAAAATGGTCCATTCACGCAAATGCTTTTAAAACTTTCAAGCGCCACAAGACAAACGAGAACTCGTCTTTTAACCTCTTTTTATACAATTTAAAAAGTTGCTGTCTAATAAAACCTATCATGGTGCACTGCCTGT
The DNA here is from genome assembly GCA_003731715.1 of Anabarilius grahami. NCBI lineage: Eukaryota > Metazoa > Chordata > Actinopteri > Cypriniformes > Xenocyprididae > Anabarilius > Anabarilius grahami. The sequence continues at coordinate 700,237 of RJVU01049346.1, forward strand.
TTTTATTTGTTACATGTTTTCCTGCATAGCTTGCCTGCACATTTATGGCAGGATATCGACAGCATTTTGAAAGCTAAGCCTTGAATAAGATCAAGTCTTGTGGGTGGCAGAGAGTACAAGATGCTTTTAGTGCTTGCCAGCAACCTGGCGTCAGCAAAGTTGGTCTGTGAGGCATGTGTGTGTGTGCTATGGTGTAAATGTTACAATGGAATCAATAGAGGTGGTTGAATAATGCTTTAGAATCTGAGCTACAGGTTTGGCCTATAATCATACATTAGTTGGGATCTTCTCATAGAATAATGGCATGAGGAATGCTTTAAGAGCTCCTCTATACTGCACTGGCAGCACACACACCGCTGAGCTGTTAAGTGAGCTCTTAATTAATTAATTAATGAATTAACTATAACATAAATTGTCAGACCCCACATTTGATGTTTACATTTTTTTTTCATCTATTGTTTTTTTCTCTCTCTCTCTCTCTCTCTCTCTCTCTCTCTCACTTATAATGACTTATGTGATAAATGACTGTGATACAATAAGCCTCATTCTTCAATGAATCATGTTTAGATCAAATGCCCATAAGTCAGCCTGGCTTGTAAACTGATGTCATAGCAGCAGCAGCGATTTTGTTTGAATGATTGATTCAGAGTATTTTTTCAGCTTTTCCATTTTTTTTTGTTTGTTTGTTTTATTTTTCATTTATTTCCATTTAAAGAAGAACTGCAAATAAACTATTTTAAATTCCCCAACTGAACAGTAAATAAACAAATCAGGCAGCTACTGAACTGAATTCCTCAATGCTATTCCTAACTACATGTGATATACATACACAAATTAATTACAAATTTCCCATTATATAATTATTAAAAAAGAATAATTTTTTATTGTTTTTTTTATTATTATTTCCTAAGCATTTTAATATTTACATGTGCTGTATCAACAGATAACACAGCATTTTTTTTTTTTTTTCCTCTGATGAACCACAAAAGGCTTACTGTAATCTTTAGGATTTATCACTTATAAATAATCAGTACAGTAACATGGACTATACATACACAGGGCACAACAGAATCACATAAAAATGCAGTTACGCAATGTCAAAAAAGATAACAATCAGGAAGACGAAAAGCTTTTTTTTAACTTTTAAATTCATCTTCTGAAAGACCTTGACAGCAGAGGTGTGAGAGAACATGAACAATGTGGCCTCTCCACCTTTCCTCTCTTCCTGCTGGAGTCTTTTCAGTGGCGGAGTGATTAAGGAGATGTCTTATCACACAATGCCATTGTGTTGTCCTGCCAGGCTGGCTGTCTCGTTGGGACACTTAACCCCTCATCGCTAAAAGCTTTTGGGGTCAGCTCCGGTTCAGTCTCCACATCAAGTAATGGCGGCTTTTGTCAAAACAAAGGAAATTCAAATGGGGCAAAAGCAGGCCATGTTTCAGGTGAGAGGAAGGAAGAGCTCATCTAAATGCCCCTACATGAATATAGCACAAGACACAGAATGGATGCTTGTTAGCACAGTGTCAGTCAGCATGACAGAGCGACATGAGCGTGACTGCATTTAAGACATAATTCACATTAATGAATTACAACATTCTTTGAATGAAAAACATATTTTGGAATATTTATTGCAAGAAACATTGTCTTTAAAGGGCACTTATTATGCAAAATTCACTTTTACACATTGTTTAAACATAAATGTGTGTTGCAGGATGTGTACACAACCACCCTATAATGATATAAATCCACCCATTCCTTTTTTTTTTTTTTTTTTTTAATACCCATAAATCATAAGCAGTGTCTCAGAACAGACCGTTTGCAGATTCTGTGCAATGTGGCGTCACTTTGTACAGGCCCCGCCCACAACTGCTGATGGACTCTGCCGTATTAGCATAGACCCCGTCCCGAGCAAGTTGTACATTGTCCACCATTTTCTCCAGGCCGGAGCAGCTGTAGCAACAAGAATGTCTCGTAAGCAACTCAGGTGTTTTGTTGTTGGATGTAAGAGTGAACATAACAGTCTCCATGTACTCCTGACATCAAAGCCGCTAAAGACGCAGTAGATTAGTTTTATTTTTGAAGAGAATGCGCCCCCATATACCTAAATTTGTTTATTTGTGCGTGAATCATTTTACACCAGACTGCTTTGTGAACGAATGTCAATGCAAAGGGACAATATAAAACACAGGCTTTGCTAAAAAGTTGTTACTCAAGTATGGATCACTTCCAACTGTTCGTGATCCAGCTTACAGTCTACAGAGCGATAACAGTTACAGATATGGCAGTAATGAAAGGGTGAAGGGGTTCATCAGAGTTGTTTTATGGATATAAAGTTTACAAGTTTATTAAGCACCCCTCTAAAAGGCATAAGGTCTGTATATTTGTGTACTGTTAATTGTAAAGGAGTGTTTTCTGTGTACTTCGCTGTGTATGTTGATGATAATGCAAGGGAGAGAAAGAGAGTTTATGGATAATATTATAATGCACACAGGGTTTTTCCTGGCTCAAAACGAGACAGAGGTGGTAAAATCCTTGTTCCGTCTCGGGGGTCCGGGGGCATGTTTAAGTTTGTATACAAATCAGTTCATTTTAACCTTCAATATTAATGTAGTACCAACTGATTCCCATGTAGGCTATATTTTACAGCATTAGTTTTTAGTTTTTCTTGAGAAAATTTGCCATTTACTGTACCTGATATACAGTATATCCAAAATAATATCGAATCGAATTGCAGGCTTGTGAATCAAAATGCATAACTATGATGACACAAGCATTTTGATTGTGAATCAAAATGCATAACTATGATGACAGACTGGCAGGAAATGGTGCAAAACAGAAAACTAAATCCAAACAGAGTGATATTGTGACATACTGATAAGCTTAATCTTTTAATTATTGTTAATAATAGTTGCAATTTGCACTCTTAAATGTGCTTTGAAAATTGCCATCTGATAAAACCTATGCTCCAAGGACCATATTCATATAACATCTAAGGCTAAATGTAGATCTTGGTGATTGACACTAAACAGTAGAAAATCAGTCCAGTCTCTGTAAATGTCATTGGCTGTTAAAGTCTTTTGTTGCTTATAATAAATTGACATGTTGATAACACACACATAAGCAGACTTTTAGAATGCTTTCAATGACATGTAGCCTAGATCAGTTGCATACTATGCATTAGTGAGTGTGGTGGTGCTTATGGGGTGTCCCTCTGGGATGAGGCTGGGAGGGAAAAATCACAGTATACTCACTACAAAAAACTAGACTACACCACTGAAAAAGGGGTATCTGAGCAAGTGACTGCCTATTTGAGTTTTATCGACAGCCAGAGGTGGCTGCCTCGTAATTCTCTATGCAGGAAATACCTTGCTTGCACTGTGTTATATTCCTGGAGTGAAAACGGACGCTTCATCTTTTGTGTGAAATATAATAAACGTCATAAAACTCATCAGTAAAGTTTTGGCCATCATTTGGACGGTGTCCGCTATAACAGGCTTGTACTAATAATGAATAAAAGCAAGATGAAAACATGATTTATAACCTTAATTAAACTAAACTAAACTATACCTGTTCTATATCCATGCAACATATATTCTCTGGCTCTGTAGGCATTATTGTCTGAATCCGGTTCAGACTGACAACCTACTGACAGTTTCTGACATTATTATGCTGCCTTCACATGCTATCGGAAATTTGATAAATCCCACTTCCTACTTTGAAGTCGTGATTACGAGCTCATGGCATTTAATTTTCTAAATGGGAGGGCATTCATGTGCAATTTTTACCTAGGAAACTCGTATTTACGATAATTCCGAGAGCATGTGAAGGCAGCATTAGTGCATCCTGACTCCTGACACCAGAGAATGAGCTCTTGAAGCTCTGCCCTCTTAGACGGGAGCAGCAGCTCATTTCCATTTAAAGGGACACACACTAAAACGGTGCGTTTTTTGCTCACTCCCCAAAAGTGGCAATTTTAACATGCTACAAAAATACCCCATCTGTGGGGTATTTTGACCTGAAACTTCACATACACACTCTGGGAACATCAGAGACTTATTTTAAATTTTGTAAAAAGGGGCATAATAGGTGCCCTTTAACAGAAATATTGCATAATTCAACAAATTAAACAGTTAATTTGTTATATGCACTAATGATTCAGAAAGGGCTGCATTGGCTAATAATCACATCTATTGATTTCATTTAAAATATAACAGTTTAAACATCTTTAAATGATGATTATTTGCTTGTGCATTTTCAGGCCATTCGCTGTACTCTGGTAAACTGCACATGTGAGTGTTTCCAGCCTGGAAAAATCCACCTGCGGACATGTGACCAGTGCAAGCATGGATGGGTTGCTCATGGTGAGTATCAGTGAGTGTATAAACCGGCCTGGTCATATTGCTTATAGGTATTCATATGTATGTCACAGTCATATCATTTTTAGTTTCATTGTCATGTCTTGTTTATAGTTAATAGTTTCATTGTCATGTTCCGTTTAGTTTCTAGGTCATGGTTCATTGTCATCATCAACTCATTACCAGAGTTCTCATTCATTTGTGCACACCTGTTCCTTTTTTGATTGCCTGTCTCTGTGTATTTAACCCTCGGTTCTTCTGTTCAGTGTTCCATGTTAAAGTTTATGGTAGATGTGTAGTGTTCTGTCACTCTCTGTGTTAATTTAATCTCGTGTTTCATCGGTCATTCTGCATCGTGCATCTCTTTACTGCATACACTACACAAAACCCATGACAAAATGCAGAAACTAGATTAGATTAAAGCAGCAGAAGAAAAGGATAAATGGATATGCCTGCTGTACACCTGTTACTGCTTGAGCAGTGGGTCTCTTGAGGACCACACGAGGGAATTTATGCGTCTTCTACAACACCAGCCTCAAAGAGCGCTAGATGGCATGCCTACCCGTGGAAGGTCCTCAAGAGAGTTTTGTACAGTATGTGGATTGGGTGCTGGTCAATTATGGATCTCTATTTACCATCTGCCCCATTGAGGAGGACACCACCAGCCCCAACTCTGCCATGAACCCAAAGCCCAGCCAGGTGTCCAGGTGCATAAACTGGCACCAGAGTCCGTTATCGAGGGTATTTTAGTGGAATTCGATGGGATGGATTGGAGTCCCCCACACACTCACATTGCTGAGGTGTGAACAATTAGCTGGGTTCCCACATAATTATTATTTGATGATCTAGATTATATCATGTTCCAAGATCTCCAGTCTCCGCTGGTCCCATCCAGTCCCAAGTAGTCTTTGTCTCTGCTGGTTCAGCCTAGTTCCAAGTCGTCTCTATTGCCAGTGAATCATCCCAGCTCCAAGTCGCCTTCGTCGCCAGTGAATCAGCCCACCTGCAAGTATCTTTCGACTTATATGGTCCCGCCCAGCCTTCCTCTCCCTCCTCCTCTGCTAAAGCCATCCAGTTCCTTGGCCTCACCTTTAGCCCATCGGCTCCTTCTTCTGTGGTTCTCCCCATCTGCTTGGATTCACCTTGGGCAGAAAAAAAAAAAAGTCACAATAAATTAAAAAAAGACAATGTTCTTAAAAATATACCACTGAAAAAATATAACAAGATACTTGAGGAACAGATGTGAATATGCCTACCCCAGCCTTACTTCACAACAGGTGTCACATTTATGTCTTTGTTTTTGGAAAATAGTTCCAATATTTTTGATAATATATTATATTGAATATAAAAGTTTTTGGTTTAGTGTATTTGTTAATGAGGGATTTGTGGTGACGTGTTTAGATTTGTGGAGTAAAAAATATGTTTGATTTTTTCAGTACTTCCTTGAGTTAGATGTAGATTTCAGACATCTTCTCTGTTCATTAAATCTACAGTATAAGCTAATTGAGTGAAATCATTCAATTTAAATTCAACTGCTGCTATTATTACATAAAAGCATACGAATATAAAAATTTAAGATATAAGTCAGCCTTTCAGATGAAACACTTTTACTAGGATTCTGCTTTGTCTGTCACTGGTTATCGAATTATTCAACTAAATTGTAAAAACACAATTTTAAATAGAATAGTTTAGATTAGATTAAATAGAATAGTCTCTGCATAATACATTTCTTATTAGTAGCACATTTTGTAATCAAGTAAACTCTTGATTTTGCATTCACTGGTGCTGGTATGTGTGTGCACGTGTGTGTGTGTGACGTGTGTGTGTGTATGCGTGTTTTTGTGACATATCAGGACACAGATTTGTATAATGACATGGGTATGACATAGGTATTACAAGGAGAGGGTGACTTATGAGGACATTACCCCATGTCCCCATTTTTCAAAAGGCTTATAAATCATACAGAATGAGTTTTTGTTTTTGTTTTTGAGAAAGTAAAAATGTGCACAGTTTTCTGTGATGGGTAGGTTTAGGGGTAGTGTAGGGGGATAGAAAATACGATTTGTACAGTATAAAAACCATTACGCCTATGGAATGTCCCCACAATTCACAAAAACAAATGTGTGTGTGTGTGTGTGTGTGTGTGTGTTTTGTGAAAAAGCATTTGTAACAGCTAAGGATGCAAAGAAATTTTGGCTACTAAAAATTTTATATTGATTATATTTTTACTCAGCCTGTTATTGATGTCTTCATTATTTAATGTATGTTTGAATAAATATTTCATGAAAACAAGTTACTACTGTTTATTGTCGTTTAAATGTTTATATTTCACCAACAAACTGGAGTAGAAACAATTCTGTTATTAAAAATTTGATATAAAAACTGCCTTATGTGCAATTTAAATGTTTGTACAACTCAATTTTAGCTATTTGAGTGTTGAATATTAAATAAGTTTGAATAATTCATTGATTATTAATTTATTACTTATTTTCTGTATTCGGCAAACTGTATCCTGAATTTTCAGTTTCAGCCCAGAATTTTAATTTCTGTGCATCCCTAGTAACAGTATATTGGATGCTGAATGAGGTCTTAAAGCTGCAGTCTGTGTCAAGTTAGTGTTCTTCAGGCTGCTGATTTTTTTGTAGGCTGTTGACTTTTGTTCATGGAAATCAGCTGCAACAAGATGTTTTGTCAAAAGACCCAGAATAAATATGTTTTGATATAAATATTTGACTAAATATTTTTACCTTTCTGGAATCGAAACTGTGAATCGAAAAGAATCAGAATCTATAAGCGGAATCGGAATCGATAATATTAAAACCATACCCAACCCTAGTGGGAAGGGAGTGGGGGCATGGGTTTAACCTGATCTGTCTTTATCTGTCCTTTTATCTGGTCCCCTTTTTTCTCCCTTGAGCCCAGTGAAGTTATGGCTCCTCATAAAACTGCCTCTTTAGCCAGACAACATGCTCTGACTCGCATATCCATCCCTATTCCCTCATTCTACTATGCATGCTTCTGTGCCTTCATTCACACAGTTTTTAATTCAATAATATCTATATGTTCACTTATATACTTATTTCATTATACTTAAAATAAAAAGCATAGAAAGGTCAAAAGGTAGCCGAAACATCAAATGAAAGAGATGACAGTCAAAAGGGATAAGGAAAGACAGAGGGAGAAACAGACAGTTGGTTTCATAGAGAGACAAAAGAAAACACCTGTTGGGTTGGGATAAAAGGAAGAGAGACAGGCCTTAAGGGACCATCACAGGGGCCCTTCACCTAGTTTTAATTTCACTGTGATCTGTCAGACGCTATCCTTCCTATCCTCCTCTTCTTTTCACTCCTCTCTGCCATAGACTTCTCATTTTGTCTGTAGTGTTGGCAGCCATTCTGACAAGTAGTTCTTCATTTTTTATTATGTTCGTGTCTAGCAGGGTCTGTTGTCAGGCAAAGACCTAGTCAGCACAAAAATCAGTCCTGGACTGAGGGGGAAAAAGAAAAAAAGAAAAAAAAAACAGGTGTCACACAGACAGCATCAGAGAGAGAAAGTTAGGGAGAAAGAGCAGATTATATTGATGCCACTGTAATTTCTTCACAGAATTGTCATTAGCTGAGTGTGCATTTCATTCACACAGAAGATGTTAGGCAAGATCAGTAAATGAAAGAATGTGTGTGTTGACACATATCATATTTCAAATAATATGTTTCAAATAAAAGACAATACACATTTATCTTATTTTGTGGGTGCCTTGTTACAACAGCTTTGTGTAGGAGATTTAAAACCTGTTAAAATAAAAGATTTATATCACTGCCCTTTGATCATGACCGCAAACATGATTTCTCTCCAATGTGTTAGTGTTTTCACACGCAAAAAAAAAAAGGTTAATAATATTCCACATTTTAAATGTACATTTCAATATGGGTCCATGCTTGACTTTACATGCTTATGTAATTTATTACAATAGTTTGTAATGTAAACTAATACAAACCCCATTTCCAGAAATGTTGGGACATTTTGTAAAATGCAATAAAAACCACAATCTGTGATTTGTTAATTATCTTGAACCTTTTTTTTTAACTGACGAAAGTACAAAGAAAAGATTTACAACATTTTCACTTACCAACATAGTTGTATTTTGTGAATATATTCATTTTGATGGCTGCAACACACTCCAAAAAAAGATGGGACAGAGGCAAAATAAAAGTGCAAAGATGATATAATATGCAAGTTACACCGTTTTAAAACAGTCCACAATTAGCAGGTGAATTGGTAATAGGTGAGGGTATCATGTTTGGGTGTAAAAGAGCTTCTCAGTCTTTGCAAGAAAAGATCATTTTGTTCCAAATGTCATGAGAGAATTGTCAAACAATTCAAAAATCACATTTTTCAATGCAAGATTGCAATGAATTTATGTCTTTCTACATCTACCATACAATTTTTTTTTTTTTTTTTTGAAAAAACGAACATCGAATTCTCAGTCCTAAAGACAAAAGGGACCATCCAGACTTTCATTAGCAACAGGTGCAAAAGCAAACATCTGTCATGGTATGGGGGTGCAACAATGCAAACGGCATGGGTGACTTGCATTTGTGTTGAGATGACATGATGGAGACATATATTTGGATTGTACAGTGACATAAACTGCCATCAAGATGACATCTTTCTTGGTTAGCAAGACAATGCCAGGCCTCGTTCTGCACGAGCTACATCAGAGTGGTTTCTAGACACTTTACACCATAGAGTGGATGTGTCTGACTGCCTGCCTGCAGTCCAGATCTGACTCTTATTGAAAATGTATGGCCCATCATGGAAAGGAGAATCAGACAACAACGATGACCACAAACAAGCAGATGTCTTGTATCAGGCGAGATTGGGTACAAATTCCACATGTAAAATTGCAACAAATACGTATCCTCAATTCTCAAATGATTAAAAATTGTAATTAAAAGGAAAGGTGATGTGACACAGTGGTAAACATGCCTCTGTTCCAAATTTTTTGGAGTGTGTTGCAGCCATCAAAATCTAAATTTGTTTTTACTTACAAAATACAATAAAGTTGTTTAGTGAAAACATTGGAAATCTTATATTTGTACTTTTGTCAGTTAAATAGAGGTTTGAGAGAATTAACAAATCACAGATTCTTAATTTTACTGCATTTTACAAAATGTCCCATCTTTTCTGGAAATAGGGTTTGTAATTTAAAAGGAGTGCTGTAAAAGTACACACAAACCACATACAGCTAATTAGTATGTAAATACACTTCCAATAATGCATGACCATATATTTAAATATAAGCCTTCTGATGAAACAGTACTGAATAGTTTGGTTACAAAACCTTGTATAATATGCTTTTGGCATTAAAACAAAAGTTGATCATTGTTTGCTCATGTGATAACAGATGTTTTGGTGTAATTGTGTAATTTATATTAAGTGTCTTTAATTTCTATGTACTAAAATTTAAATTAATAATTTGATACAATGCATTTATTGTGTACATTTTTTTTGTGAAGTACATAGTGGTTAAAGTGTATATATAGTGTGAATCTTTATTGCCATAACCAGGCTCAGGGGGATTTTTCTTATTAAATATAGCTGTATTGTAATTGTGTGTTTTGTTGTTTTTGTGATTATAGCTCTAGACAAGCTGAGCACACAGCATCTGTACCACCCAACGCAGGTGGAGATCGTCCAGTCCAATGTGGTGTTTGATATTAGCAGTCTGATGCTGTATGGGACTCAGGCAGTACCTGTGAGGTTGAAGATCCTGCTGGACCGTCTGTTCAGCGTCCTCAAACAGGAAGAGGTTCTGCACATCCTCCATGGCCTGGGCTGGACCCTGAGAGATTATGTTAGAGGCTACATACTACAGGTAAATTAAAGCGTAAAAGACAAATCAACATACAAAAATGTATGTAGCATTAAGTAGATAAAAAATGAAAACACAATCACTCAGAAACACATATACCCTTAACAAAAAACAAACAAACAAACAAACAAACAATGTAAACATATTTACATATCCAAACAAGAATATTAAAAGCCATGCATAAAATAACCCCTGAACAATGGATTTTCAGTTCTGTTATGTTTATCCGTTTTCAATAGTGTTCCCTCCTATTCTCCCAGGGGGAAAAAAAGGATAGAAAGAATAAATAACTAAATAAATACAGGGGAGAAAAAGAGAGAGATAAGAAAACTGTCAAGACTGCAGCCAATAACAGACTATAGAACCACCATGATGCTCACCCTCCCTCTTGCTCCTTTAATTGGAATCAGACACATTTCTTAATCAAAGGTACAGGGCTTTTGGGTTCAAAACAAAACCAAAGTGTTCCTGTATGAATTAGTTAAGAGCAACTGAACATGTGCTTGTGGTTAGCCTTGTGTGTCCGATGCCAATAGCAGAGCGAGGTGGATGGCTTTGGTTTGGAGACCATGCCTAAGTGGAACAGCATGCTGAGCTTGAAGGCGGTTTTGAGGCCTTGTACGAGGAAATGGCTTCTGTGAGTAAATCTCTCTCTCTCGCACACTTTTTCTCTCATCATTTGACTGGAAGGTGATGTAGAAGGCTTTTTAGAAGTTAGAAGGTTTTTTTATATATATACAGTATATATATATATATATATATTATTATTATTATTATTATTTTTTTTTTTACATTTCTNGTCATTTGTTGTGTCTGTTTGTGTTATTCATTGCTCTACCCCAATGGCTTATCGGAAAATCTTTTAGACATTAAAAATGACAGCAAAATACTGACCACTGTATCTGATGTAGTCTGAAATTTGAGAATTAAATAATGTCTCTCTGCAGAGTCCAGATTTTTTGTGGGTTTGCAGTAAAGTAAAGGCACTCAGTTGTTGTGTTTAGTTCGTAATATTGTTCCACATCTTAGGTAGTAGGTATAAAACTTCAGACATTCAGGCTCTTAGCATTGATATTAGTATCAATTTTGAAAAGAATTCAATTTGTATGTGATACTGCTCTGATATAATTATAGTTATATTGTATTTTAAGTATTGTCTATAGTCTGTAAAAGATAACTGAATTGATTGCTATCAAATCATGGTATCCAGCACATCTACTTTAATGAATTTCTGAAAATGCTTAGAAAAGTAAACTCAGTAATATATTTAGC
>RJVU01049346.1:713309-729707 GCA_003731715.1 Anabarilius grahami
GGGGACATTCCATAGGTGTAATGGTTTTTATACTGTACAAACCGTGTTTTCTATCCCCCTACACTACCCGTAGCCCTAAACCTACCCATCACAGAAAACTGTGCACATTTTAACTTTCTCACAAAAACTCATTCTGTATGATTCTGTATGAAAAGCCTTTTGAAAAATGGGGACTTGCGGTAATGTCCTCATAAGTCACCCTCTCCTTGTAATACTTATGTAATACCCATGTCAGTATACAAATTTGTCCTGATATGTCACAAAAACGGGCATGCACACATGCACACACGCACGTGCACGCACACACACACACACACACAATGGTGATTTCCTCTTGGTGAGGATATCTTGATATCTTGATGCCCTGTCTATCAGATACACCATACTGTACCTCTCCTCTCTTTTTTTACTTTCTTTCTTTATTTTCCTCTTATCTGTTCTGACCAAAATGTTTCCTCTCTTAACACTTAATTAAACATCTGGAGGCGTCAGTGAAGAGGGAAAATATGGCATTGTCTATTCCCATTCCTATCAATCAATTAATTAATGCAAAATCAATAATAATTTTTTTTTTCTAATTGTAAAAGTTAAAATAAACATTATTTAATGTGAGGGAAAACACTATTTCAGAGTAGTGAATATTATTTTTAATTATGACAGAATAGTCATATGCTTTGTCAATACCTACTCTACAACTTTACCAAATAAATAAATTCTGAAAAAAGACAAATATTATTTCAAAACAAACAAAAAACACACTTATAATACAACAGATCTGTTAGAAACAAAAATAAATTGTTAAAACTTTACAATAAGGTTCATTAGTTAAATATTAGTTAATGTATTAACTAACCATGAGCAATACATTTGTTAATGTATTTACTAATCTTTGTTAATGTTAATTAATGAAAATAAAGCAGTTCATTGTTTGTTCATGTTAGTTCACAGTGCATTAACTAATGTTAACAAGATTTTAACAAATGTATTAATAAATGTTGAAATTAACATTAACAAATATTAATAAATGCTGTATAAGTGCAGTTCATTATTAGTTTATGTTAACTAATGTAGTTAACTAATGTTAACTAATGAACCTTATTGTAAATTGTTACCCAATAAATTCAATCTAATAAAAATACAATAGCCACAATTAATTTTTTTTAGAAAACACAAATGTAAAAAAAAAACTGTCTGGAAGCATAGAGGTTTTAATCTATTTTTATAATCACAGCAATTATTTAAAATATAGCATTAACTATTTAGTTGTGATACTAATACAGCCAGTGCCATCCCAAACCATTCAAAACAGCAAACTAATGAAAATTATTGAATTAAAAAATAAAAAACATAATTTAAAATTAAGTTAAAATGAAGTAAGTAATAATGTGTTTATTGTGTAATGTTGTCTTGATAAGTGTTAATTGTAAGTAAAATTGATAACTACAATAAATACACAAAACTTTAAATGTGTTCACCCTAGAGGTCTGCATGGGCTTTAAACTGAAGCCTGAAAGCGGCTCATACCTGAGATCGTTTAACCCCACCTGACATGATGGTTGCAGTAACATTTTAAGCCCGAACCTGACCAAAAACCTGAGGTCCATTTCTCACAGCAAATATCTTTTTGCAATATGCTGTATTTTAGGATTGCATACAACGATCAGTAAACAAATACATGTAAACAAACACAGTTTTATCAAGATACAGTGTCCTCCTCAGCAGTAAGCACTGCGCCACAAAAGAGATAAAGCACGTTTTGCTCTTGCGCTCTCGCTTTCACACTCTTTCTGTCACAACACAGCAGATGGCAAGCAAATCTGTACTGTGTGTGTATATATATTTTATATATATATGTATTCATTCTTTAGTTACATACCCAAACCTGACCTAAAACCCGTAAGTTTTTCGGGATCCGTCAGGTTCGGGTCGGGTAGCAGACCTCTACTTCACACTGGTACGTTGTTTAAATAGCAAATGCATTTGCACCCATCTGTTCGCCCATGGGCCTGCTGGTCTGAAAACGAGGTGTGTTCAGGCACATTGTTGGAGTGTTGCTATTATGAGGCAACTGAAATAAACTGTGCCATTGAGCAACTGAAACCTGGTCTAAAGTCAATGGTGCAATATATATGTGTATATATATATTGTTACTTAAAGGGCGCATTAGTAATATGCGCCTATAGGCAGCACACAAACATTTTTAAATATTAAAAATAAAAGGATTGCAAATTCACTTGCAAATTCCGCCATGTAAATAGCGAATCCGCCATTGCACGTTACACCCAAAACACACCCATTACTCATTAAGAGAATAGGGACAACCCTTTTAGACCATGCGCCGGGCGCGCCGACCATTTTTCCCATTGTTAAAATAACAAAAGTGGATTCGGACAAATAAAGTTTCAAGACTCAAGAGACATGTTAGTAAATATGTTAATGGACTTGTACTTAGTATGAAATTGTATTTTAAATACATGTTGGTATAGGTTTTTTCACTAGAGAATTTATGTGCGTTTTTGATTATTGTTTAACTTTTATATATGTATATTGAATGCTTTTGCCCTATAATACAAATAAAGGTACAAACTATATTTGTATTTTTCAGCAGTATTTCTTTTCTTATCTAAATCAACAATTCTGCCCCACCCCCAAAAAATATCCTATAAGTTTGTACCATTTATACATAGAGGTTTTGCTTTTTTCAGAGAATGTGAATAGCAAGGATTAAAAACGAAATCACAAAATATGAAGTCTGAGTGATCCATAGAGTGAATATGATGATCAATAGAGAATAGTTTGGAGTATACTCTCAAATGGGAGTAGAAGAGCATGCACATGTGCATGTTTGAGCATGTGCTGGCTGCCAAAGTCTTGCCTGCTGGCTTCACGTGCTCCTTTGTTCTTTTGCTTTTGTTCTGATCTGTTGTCCGAGTCTTGACTGCTGATAACTATGAGCTCTTCTTGGGCCCTTCAGAAAAGAGCTTGTGTGTGTGGGAGGGGGTGAATTCTAGACATCTCCTCTTAGGATGTGGGGTGATGTGTGAAAAATGGACGAGAGGCCTAAGAGTGCCAGCACACTCTAGTCCCTTGCCAGCACCCTCTCCTCTCCCTCATCCTCTCCCAGCTGTAAGATGTAAGCTGGAACACCAGCCTGACAGAAATGGAGACCAGATGCCTGTATTTCTCCACTGTCACTTGGCTGCTCCCCAACAGATGGAATTCCGATCAGTCTGGGCTGTCTCTTGTTCTTTTGGAAAGAGGGAGTGAGGAGGAGGAGTAGGGAAAGTGGAGGAAGGGGCCATGGCAGCCAACTTGTGGATTCGCCCCAGGCTAAGCGACATTCCCAGTAATGTTCTTGTCCTTGTAGAACATTTAGCTTCCGCTGGCTTCCTGTAGCTCTTTTATGAGAAGCAGTTTCTCTGATTCTGACATAGATTCCAGGAGAGCCAGATGGAACTGCTAAGCTAAGCGAACTCTTTCCTTGCCCCGTCCTCTTCTCTCCACTTTTCTTCAGTGCTGAAACCCCCTACAGCATTCATTTACCCAGCCTCCCCCTTTTCTCCCTCAGGGACAGACCAGGGTGTCCACACAATGAGCCTATTTTATTCAAATAAACCTGACATCTGGGTGCAGTATGCTTGGTCCATCTTGCATAGCGCAAAGGAATTTGTAGGGGGCACAACCCATCGTGCTTCATTGAGGCACAATATGCTCCCTTCCTGATACATTTAATGAAGGATGTCCTCTAGCCAAAAGACATGATTTGATTAAGAGAGGAGGTAACAAACCCCAGAAAGCAGCAACCACAGGCTGCCTGACAGTCATTACACAGACAAAAACACATCACACAGTAGCCCTTCAGTGCCATAAGTGCATTTTGCTCAAGCAAAAAGAAAACATTCATATACTGCGAAAAAATATTACTGAATAAATGTGCAATTAAATTTGGGGGGTCTTAGCAAAAAGTACATTTTCTTTTTTTTTCTGCAAGTATATGTGTTTTACGTATATGTGAGTTTTCAAATGTTTCAATAATGATAAAAGTTCATTTACAAGTGAATCAGAGTGCATATTTTCTCACCAGTCTTCCATTACGATCAGTTTCAGGCAGAGCAGCAATTAATTTAGACAAGTCATTATAAATCCTTTGGTACTGATTTACATAGCACAATAATATACCAAAAATCTTAGTTTGTAATTTAAAAAGTATTACTGATTACTGGCATTTTGTTCATGATGCATGAGACGAACCCCATCCGTCTGTGTTCTGAAAAGTACGGTCAGTACAAGTATTTTCAGGCAGTTTAATTCAACCCTTTCAGTCTCAATCATTTTTTCTTGCTCTACACTTCTTGCTCTACCTCGCTCTACCTCTAATCACTTCTGAGAAACTTCCATTTTAGGTAGTCTAGCACTGTTCAGAAATTTTGGAATTGATCCTTAACCAAACCTTTTATGCACCGCATACCTCCTGACACCCCCCTCCCCAGTTCGTGCTATGACCCATCCCTTTACCTCCATCTCCTCCACAAACTCCCACCGTCATCTAACCTGGTCTTTGTTATCGCTGGCTAATGCCTCGTCCACGGGCTGTGTGGAGCCACAGTGTTTCTGAAGGTGGAATTCTTGCATATGGTTATGATTTCAGTACGTCAAGCTGGATTTAAGTTTTTAAGGCATATGCTTTGCTCAGGGCTAGCCAAGTCAGCTTCAGGCACATCAAAGGTTCGCTGCACTGAATCAAGGTGATTTCACCAACCCGATCTCCCCTTCAACCTCTGCCTGAAGCATCTTCCCACCCAGCCAAACATGTGGCCAGCTGTAGCAGAACTCACACATCAGTTATCCCAATCGTCTTTACTTTTCATTAGTCTAATGACACCTTTACTAACAAACCGCATTTCTTTCATTTTTGTCTCCTTTCTATCAAACCAGTATGTCTTCTGAGAACTATTTTCTTAAGCTGTGAGTATAAGTGTTTAGAAAGTTAATGTAGCTGTAGTTTTAGGTTACTCATAATTTAAATTAGTTAAATTATAGTCAAGCTACACTTTCTAAAAAGAATTTAATAAGATAAACTACACAACTCCAAGGAAAAACGCTGATAACTGTATTGAAGCTATGAAAGGGACTATATATATATATATATGTATGTGTGTGTGTGTGTTTGTGTGTGTGTGTATATATATATATATTTATCCAATCATATTTATTTATTTAGTTATTTGCAGTCAGAACAGTATTTATCATTTATCATTACAAAAAAATACTAGATAAAGGATTATGATTATGACAACATTAAATATAAACAGAGGGATTTACACTAAATACAATAAAAACAAAACAAAAAACTAGAAAACCCTAACGATGACACCTAGTAAAGATACTAATATGCTGTGTAAAAACAAAACAAAAAAAAAAACGGATTTTAAATAAGTCTGTGAATCTGCATGTGAATCACTTTGCTTTAAAAATGCTTGACTGAACACTAACCAAAAACATGTAGCGTTTCATCACCCTAAGTTATTCGATGGAAAATGAAGTATGTTGCAAGAAAAGCTACAGTGTTTTGAAAGCAGCTGATCTATTGTAACACTGCTATGAAATGTAACTTAGTTAGCATTGCTGCTTTTAGTTGCTCCCTAACACTTTTAAGAGAGCTAAATGTTTATGTTTTTATCGCAATAATGTTGATTCCTTTCTGCCATTTTAGCCACCTTTAGTCGCTATCCACTATGGTTCCAACTTGTTTATGTAATTGAACACATTTCTCTTAGTGCCAAAAACAGATGAGGGGATATTTTTGAAGTTTGGAGGGTTACATGCAGGTTACAATGCACAAGGGAATTTGGAAGTAATGCTTCTTATATTGAATATGCACACAGCTCCATTCTGCCTTATCCATGATAGTTTACATAAGTCCATGGTGATTCAGGGAGAGTATTGGAAACAGGAAGAAGAAAGAACTATTAGAAGATCAGAGGAGAAACAGCGCCTTACATTTGCTCCACTTTGGGAAAGAGAAAACTGTAGGGATCAGGGGCCGTATTCACAAAACATTTTATCTTACCACTAAGAGTTCTCCTAAATAGCAGTAAAAGTTCTTAGCTAAGAGTTTTCTCTTAAAACCTATTCACAAAGCTGCTGAGACAAACTTTTACTAAGGAATAGACTGAAGTCTTAAGCTAAGAGTAAGGGCGGGGTTGACCTCGTTGCTATGGAGTATACACACAGTGATTGGCTGATGGGGGAGGAGTCAGCGATTTAATCATAGAAATATTGTAGAATGAGGTGTCATGTTTCCACATTAAAATAAAGGTTTTAAAAAACAAATGTTGCCCTATTCAAATAAATATTTTTTAATAAAAATGTTGCCATAGTCAAAATAAAATGTTGCCATATTGTTGCCATAAAGGTTTTAAAATGTAGTTAATTGTCCACCTCTTGGATGTCTGCATCTCAAGAGAATGCAGAATTCAAGGGACAAATTATGTTTTATAAACAAAGTTTGTGAGAAACACATTCAAACGGTCTTTCTAATCAGCTCGAGAGGAGGAATTTATACACAGACGAGAGCCGACTCGCCTATAGTTACTTCGACGGTTTTCTACATCCCTCCGCCAACCCGCTCCTCTCTCGGCTGGGGATATGGGGAGAACTTTGGTTTTGGGCTAAATTTCAAGCTCGGAGCCCTCGATCCCCTTGGACAGTATACCAAATACACTTATTATATATATATATATATTTTTTTTTACTCTATTCAATCATTTGTAAGTGTGAACTCATTAAAACCATTGCCACAGGTAATGGGACAATATTTATTTATTTGTTAAAGATTTTTTTGGGCGTCTCATCGTAGATTCAAATCTATAAATCAAATTGTATTGCATTTATGAAGAAAAGTTTCAGCACCCAAGGCTCTATTGCTATTCCCTAAATGGTGTACAGTGTCTTTGGGTGGATTAGGACTGTTTGTGATTTGGTCTTAGTATTTTAGGAGTCCTCTTGACTACTTCTAACATTTCACAGACTTAGGAGCTAGTTTTAGCGCTAAAATGCTTTGTGAAATACTCTTAGAGCAAAAATGTAGGACTCCTAAAATTAGGACTGACACGCCCATTATTTTTAAGAGTTTCTCCTAAATCGGCAAGTTAGGAGCTACTTTTAGCCTTAAGATGTTTTGTGAATACAGCCCCTGATCTCTAAATGTGTTAACAGTGTTCAATTTAATTTAATTAAAGGTACAAAATAAAAAAAAAAAAAAACTAAAAAAAAAAAAAACTATTTAGAGATATATTTACATACAGGCATGGTAATAATGACTACAGGGATAAGAAGACCCCATACCTGGGGCAAGAAGTTTTACAGAATGTATAAACTTTTATTAGATCAATTAACCTCAAAACTGCTGAACTTACTAAAACTTTAAAAATTTGATATTCAGATGAAATGACCAAATTAAGAAGAGCATAGCCATCGATCAAATGTGACATAAAATTTTGTCATCTATGGTCAAAAGGAAAAAAATTAAAATAAGGTGCGGGGCATCTTACTCTATTTCTGCTTTGATGCAAGTGTGTCTGTTGCTCCAATTAAATGAGGTTTATGCGCAAGACCATGTGTGGTCAGTCCAGGCATGTCCCTGCAGAGCACTGGTCCCTAGCAGCGTTACATAGTCAAGCTTTAGATCTGGCCGTCATTAGTAAGCCCTAAGTCTGAGCAGTGCCTGCTGGACCCCTGTCATTGATTCTCTATGGCAGTGAGAGCAGTGAGCTCATTCAGGTCACGTCATGGTCCCCTCTGCTCCAAGGAGCAGCATTTCATATCATGCCACTGACAGCTGCATCTGTCTCTCCCTTCACCTAACACACCATCTCTTTTTACTTCAGAACATTTTCTTTTTTCTTTTCTTTTCTTTTCTTTTCTTTGTTTCTTTATACATCACAGCCCTATTTGTTCACTAGTTATTTTTTACCCCTTACATTGCAGTATCACATATGAACATATATACCAGTCATATGCACAGGCAAAGGTTGTCTGTCTCTGTGCCCCTGTATTTGCTCCAATAAAGTGTAGTTCTGTGTCTTTTTTTGTTTTCGGGTTCTCCACAATGCACACAGAGCCCTTTTATCAGTGATGGCAACACAATATTTATAAGTCAAAGTGCATAGGGCCCTTCTTCATAAATTCTGGCTGATAAAGAGAAATTATTTTCAGAGTATGCTGACAGTAAATCCACTCAGTGAAAGTAATGTCAAAGGCCCAACTCCATGGTTTGTGCATCTCCAACCTTGGGGGACCCTCTCTGCAACCATCAACCATGTATCATCAATACAGAGCTCAAGCTATCACAATAAAGTGTTTTTATCTATAGCTCCACCACTTTCACTGAAAGGCTTTGTATTTGAAATGAGACACTCTAGGCTGAACAAGTGCATTAATGTGTTTGTGGCCTACTTCTGGTTACAGTAAAGTACGGTTGACTTCCCTGCAGGGAAGCATTTTATGATGTCACTTGCTGTTAGATGCTAAAACATGAAGTCAATATCAATGGCAGAGTGCCGTAAATGACCACATAAGTTTGGTGACAGCAGGACATTAGCAGCAGGACAGTAGAACATTTCCATGTATTTTTGCCTTGAAGCCTTGAAGCCAATAAAACAGGTTTATCATATAGTCACTGGTTTGTTAAGCTGCACAGAGTAACCCTTTTCTTTTTTGTTCTCTTTATTTCTTAAAAGATAAATGGAAATTGTGCCACCTACCTGTAATATATGAACATTTGCTCTGTTCACTAATTCTGTCATCATTTATTCACCCCCATGTTGTGTAACAGAATATTCCTTTTTGGGTGAACTTTATTTTTAAAGCCTTTACCTTGTTTAACTGTTTAATTTAAACTGATGAAAGACTGTTCAGAACTTGCCAAAACCATAAGAGCAGCTGCTGTTGTGCTTTCTTTTATTCATAAATAATGAAGAACTTTTTTAGGATAAATTATCTATTAAATGAAACAAAGTTGAGAATGAATGAAAAGTTATTTTTGTATGAACCACAAGTACAACTTTGCTTTGTAGATTTTATTTTATTTTTGTAGGATTAAATCCTGGGAAAAGTTGTTGTGTTTATTTTTTGTGGACTAGCACTGAGTTCAGGCTTGCTTTGCATTTTGATCCATTTTAAAGATTTTAAAGATCCTCATCATCTCCTAGCTTATGTCAGTAAGATCTGAGTCTGGAGGTGATATTCACTACTGTTTAAAAGGGAGTAAAACATGATTAATTAGCATTTCAGATTTTGTTTAATCCTCATATTTCTTTTTTTTTTCTTTTCTCCCTTTCGTGGATGCAATTTTGTGCTTGTATTCAGCAAGGAAGAAAATGGCTTGCAGGGCAGAAATGACTGTCATTGTTGATGGGAAGGAAAATTGAATTTTCTTCGGGGTAAGCAACATTAAGGATAGTGGGAATTCAGAGATCTTTTCTTAAAGTTGCTGGGTAGGACTAGTTATTGATTGGTCAGCAGCATGGTTGGGGTCTGTCACAGGCTCATCAGCCCGAGGGAGACAAAGGACCTCTTCACTGCTCACTGCATAGGGTTAATTAAAGTATTTTTTGTATGTAATGTACAGTGGGCTCCACAAATATTGGCACCCTTGGTAAATTTGAGCAAAACTAACTGTGAAATTTTGTTTTTGCAATTTCACCTCTTAGTCTTTCATTCAAAATATTCACAAATGGTTAAAAGGAAAAAAAAAGTCAATCGCAAAACCTTTTTTTTTTCTGAGATATATGTATTCCACAATTATTGGCACCACTTCATTTAAGTTGTGCGGTGTTTGTTTGGTGACTCAAACCATCCTCCTCAGTGCGTGTGGGGCCAAGACACACATTCTCTTCCAGGGGTGCGTTTCCCGTACAACGACGTAACTCACTGCTTCACTACCATAGTACGATGCATTGTTGAACAAATCAACTAGTTAGTCACGACTGTTTCCCGAAACTGAATTGTCGCAAACGTGTCGTTCAGCCACATTGGTGAATGATGTCATGCAGGTGGTGGAGTAATAACTTCTTTAAATAAATCTGTTTGAGATCGAATTAATGCTAGATTTATTTTGCTATATAAATTACAGACATGGAATCTGAGGACTGTTTATTTCCAGATTCAATCATAGGCTCGTTCTTACCTACTAGAGCATGTATACACATGCGCACTCTTCAAAAACGGTGCTTAAAATCTCGACATGCTAAAATATGTAAATGACATTTGTATATATAATCAAAATAAATAATATATACAAATTACTTAATGTCAGCTTGCTTATTTTGTTCAAGATAATGATTTATTAAGTCCACATGTCATAAAATCAAGAAACTATGCTTCTAACCACAGCTCGAGAGCTGTCGTTCCAACCACACAAATTTGCGATGCAGTTTGCGAATGTTTATAGTTTCTGGAAACACCAAATAGTTAAACTATGTTAGTA
The DNA here is from genome assembly GCA_003731715.1 of Anabarilius grahami. Taxonomy (NCBI): domain Eukaryota; kingdom Metazoa; phylum Chordata; class Actinopteri; order Cypriniformes; family Xenocyprididae; genus Anabarilius; species Anabarilius grahami. Next base: position 723,799 of record RJVU01049346.1, read on the forward strand.
ACAACGGAACTTGCAAAGATAGTTGGCTGACGATGCTTTTTGGAAACGCACCCCAGGTAGATTGAAGTAGAACCTCTTAAAGGGATAGTTTAAAATTTTGTCATCATTTACTCACCATCATGTTATTCTAAATTGTATGAGGCAAGTAAGTGATGAAAAAAAACAATTCATGACAAAACAAAATTGACAACATTTAACTATCCCTTTAAGAGGTTCTACCTCAATCTACCTGAAAGAGGATGTGCGTCAATTTTTACCCCACATGCACTGAGGAGGATGGTTTGTGTTGCCAAACAAACTCTAAGGATCAAAGTTGGAGAACTGCAGATGCTACATGGGTCTTGGGGTCAGAAAGTGTCCAAAACTATGTTTGCACATCACCTATATAACCTAGCCTTCAGCTAGCTAGTCCAGTAATGATGTCTCTTTTCTAGTTACGTGGCATTTATGGGGTGATTTCCTCAGTTCTGTGGTGACATGAGCAAAGATGATAGATTTCAGTGGCAATAAAACACTAGTTCTAGAGTCATAATCACTTACATGACTTTAACTTCAATACTGCTGCAGTTATGCTTGCCTTGTATGGGAATTAACTATGTATTTCTGCTTATTTCAGTGGTCATTTAAACAATAACATCTCTATAAAGAAGCCTCTGGGGTATAAAAGCTGACCGTTAAGGTTAATTTATGTAATATTACTCTATTGAGCTTTATTGAGCTCAGTCCCCTGGTGATAAAAGTGTAAGAGTTAACTTAAGAAGCTTAGATACGCCAACAGTTAATCTGTTACTATTAAGTGAGGAGGCAAATTGGAATCAATTCATTCAGATTTGCATGATGAATTTGCAAAATGAGCTATGAAGCACAATACTCAATGATTATTTCTCTCTCCTATTTTTTTTTCTCTTTTTTTTCCTGTTTCTCTGCCTCACTGTTTGTAGTAGATAATTATGCCTCCATTATGGGCCACCTCAGCATGGTGCATGGTTGATTGTTAGAGTATCATTTGGAAGGCTACAAGCAGTGTAATGCTCTGCTGCTCATGAGGGCTATAGGCCTGTGCAAACAGTGGACTGATGCAAAAAACTGCAAAGTGCCTCATTGCTCAAGAATGAAAGGTTACTGTGGTATTTAAAGCCTGGTAAATGCTGACCAAGAAAGGAAATATTTATGATACTTATACAAAATGTAGTTTTACACAAAGGATTGGGAGGAGCATGTTTGTAATCTTGTTGATCAAAACCTGATGGTATAAATGGATGCTTACCTCACACCTGTAAAAATTCCTTCTTTTTCTTCTTCTTTGACATTTTATGGCAGTTGGCAAATCAGCTTTTGTTGCATATTTCACCACCAACTGAGATGGAGCATTGATCTTGAAGGGAAACTAAATAATAGTAATGATAATAAAAACTCTGCATGTACATATTCAGTCTTAAATACCTTTATTATTAGATATTTTAGATAACTTTATTAGATATTTAATTAGTATGTTGAACACTGTTGCATCTTTGTTTAACAAATTCTTCAGTGAAAGCTGACTAACTTATATTATTCTAAGTGCCTTTAAGTTGTAGTCTTTCATTATCATATCCTTTACACTTTACTAAAACATGCTCAACATCCAAATTCATGTTTTCCAATTAGGGCTGCCCAATAAAACAATATCGATAATTATTGCAATATAATTTTCCTCTATACAATTATAGCAAAATCACGTCTCAATCACGTGACCACTAAACAGCTCTGTGAGATTCAGTGAGAAGAGCTTGAGTTCAGGCAAGAACACAAATGTCTCTGTGATTTAAACTAGTTTAAACCAGATGAAACAGCGCTGACATTCTCAACAGCACAGACAAACACGAGAAACATTGTGCCATGAACAATCCAGTTAGAATGCTTTTAAATCTACAAATCACCATAATTTACCATGGATTTACTGTTGTAACACTAACTGGCTGGTCCACATTGTACCACGGCCCACCGGGGAAACGTCTCAGGTTACGAATGTAACCATAGTTCCCTGAGAAGGGAATGACATGCTGCATCGATGACGCTTTGGAAACACCTCTGCATGATTGCATCTGAAGCACTTGTGTCAACTAGTCCAATGGTGAGACGGAATGTCATGGGAGGGTGATGTCACAACCAGGCAAGCATAAAAGCACATCTGGAATGACCAACATTAGCTTCAGTTAGTCAAAGCAAGTCGATCACAGGGTTGAAGGAAGTATGGCAGAGCGATGCAGCATCTTCTTCCCTTCTCAGGGAACTATGGTTACAGTCATAACCTGAGACGTTCCCTTTGGAGGGAACTCACACTACGTCGATGACGCTTTGGGAATGTTAATGTCTAAACATCATGTTTACAAGTGCCTGTCCATGTGAATTCTGAAAGCACAACTAAGACATGAGCACCTGTGGACCTGGGGCAGCACCCAGGTCCAGGTTGTAAAACCTTATGAATGTGTCTTACCTTACGAAGTCTATGAGTTGGGCCCCCTCAGAGGCCAAAGGTCACAGGTTCCATATCTCTGGGCGGGGGTGAAGTTTCTATTCCCCGGGCCTCAGATGATGACTCCTCCACAGACCCTGAGCTGAGTGACCTTCCATAACCACTCGCCAGCCTGTGAGGGAAGCATCTGTTGTGAGCATGAAGCGAAGACAATGGGCTCCTAACACAGGACCTTGGGACAAGAACCAAGGGTTCCTCCATATTATCAAGGTGCAAAGACGTTGATCATGCGGAGTGGGTTCCCCGTCTTGAGCCACCACTGCAAGGGTCTCATGTACAGCAGGCCAAAAGATAACACGTTGGACGAAGCCTCCATCAGACCCAACAGTCTCAGAAATTGACAGTAAGTGACTGGCCTAGCTTTATCTTGTTTATGGCTGTGAGAATCAAATCGATACGAGCAGGAGACAGACGTGCCTGCATCGTCGTTGAGTCCCACACCATTCCAAGAAAAGTGGTTCTCTGTGCTAGAGAAAGCACACTCCTCTTGGCATTCAGCCTTAACCCCAACTCATATACATATTGGCGAGGTTGACATCTTGATGCTGAACCACCATTTGTTCAGATTGTTCTAAGATTAGCCAATCATCGACATAGTTTAACACATCCCGGAGTCGCAATGAAGCCAGTGCTGCATCCACGCATTTTGTGAAAATGCAGGGTGATAGAGCTAGGCCGAAGGGAAGAATCTGATATTGGTACGCTTCGCACCTGAAAGTGAACCTCAGGAACTTCCCTGTGGAAAGATGGATACGTGGAAGTATGCGTCCTGAGATCTACAGTGGCAAACCAATCCTCAGATATGATTTGTGTCACAATCTGCCTGAGCGATTTAGATGGTGCAGATCTAAAATGGGACACAGCCCCCCATCCTTTGGAACGATGAAATACCAGCTGTTAGAAAATGGACTCCACCTTGGGTGGAGGAACATGTTATATGGAGTTTTCTTGGACTTCCTGTTCCATTACTAGAGCCTGCTCGGGGCCCACCGCAGTGGTAAAACCCTGTTAAAATAAGTCGGATGACACCCATATGGGATTTTGTAGCCTCTTTCTACAGTCTGCAGGACCCATTGTGACACATTTGGCAGTAGTCTCATGCTGCCGGAATGTCTACTAAGGGAACCAGCCTCTCGAGACTGGCCTCTGGTGTTCTTCGAGTAGTCAGCTTGGTGCCCTGAAGCAAACTGGCAAGGAACAACCCCGCTGATTCCTCTATTTCCCTCCTCAGAGGATGCAATGACGCATCGTAGAGGGACTGACTCAGACACAATGTCTTGTGCCTGAGGCATGAGTTCACTGGAAACCGCTGCGCCTCAAAGCATCAAGGGTGGCGGGGTCGGTAGAACGGCCACCTGAGGACACAGAGGAGGAGTGGGCACTTTTGGCATCAGGAATTCTCTTTGGCCGAAGCCTTTTTTGCAAGAACAATGGTTCTCAGATCCATCTTCTGCTTCAGAGGCTTCGGCTGAGAATGCCAATCTTTCTGAGGGAGAACACAAGAAGAAACACTCTTCCCTGTACACGGAGCTCTTAAATGGCTGGGTAAAACCCAGAGACCTGGGTCTGGAAAGGAAGTTACTCCAGGCCTCGACATTTATCATTTAATTCCTAAAAACTAAATGCAGCCAAAGATCAACCAGACAAGATAACATCGTCTGAATAAAAGGCAGAACTATATTAGAATAGTTTCAATATACAATAAAAGAATAGTAAATTCTTAGCTTGCAACACACTATACTTTATGGACTTGATATCTATGCGTTGCCTCAGCAAACGCAAGATCTGAGCCACTCAATTCTTTATTGCATAGTCTTTTCTTCCCTCGAGAAAAAGTCAATGACAGTGGGGCTGAAACTCCCAATAGTGCGTTCTTGTACACTTCAGGCAATTTTCTGAATGAACGCAGCCCACCCCTTTTTTATACATATAGAGAGAGATAGAGAGCTAATGCATGCTAAGCCGTGCATGCTCCTCATACGCAGAAGATGAGGGTGGCGAGTCTTCACATTCATCATGGACATAACCAATAAGAAGATCCCGTTCACGGAAACTAATAACAGAGTTAGGTAAGACTCTAATCTTTAACTAAATTGACATTTTCATAAGACAAACATTATGTTGGCAAAAGAAACACTTCTTGTCGGATCAGAAGGAAAGTTAGGTTATTGCTGTTCTATGTGGAGTAAGACTCACATAAGCCAGAGTACTTTGTCACAACAGTAAGACATTAAATGGTGGCCTGCGAAGGAAGCAAGAAACATGACCTCAGTATACAGCAAATGAGACTGGGAGGTGCCCACATAACAGTCCACCTAACACAATCCAACAAGCAGTGTACTCGGTAAAAGGAACCCTTTTCACTCTTTAAAGCAAGAGGAGTACAACATACGCTATCACGCACTAAGGAAGTCCCCAAAAGAAGGGCCTATGACATCAGCAGACACGTGGCATCAGCTCGTGGCAGTGTTTTAAGCACCAGGAAGGACAAATAACCGAACGATAAGGGGGTTAAATTATCACCTGGGGCCCTGGCCAACCAGAAATGTACACAATAAAACACTTGTAACTCCCTCAGCGAGAGGAGTACACTATCACACCAGTATGTTCAAAGGTGGTCCAGAGGGCCTAATACCTGTAAAACATACGGCGTTAGTCTAGTGGCCACGTAGAGACGGGCATCCTGGAGAGCAGAACTCAGCTGAATGCTATAAACCCTCGTATTGAGGGGAGTATAATCCGCTCATTCTAGGATCTGCTCAGCGCTTGAGTATTTGCACTGAGGAGGCTGTGCGCTAGAAACCCTGATACAGGGGAGCACAAACCAGCCTGGGGCTGAACCTCAGGAGGAGGCCTCAAGGAGGCCTAACACCCATGATCAGCTTAGGGAGCTAAGCACTATTACACAAACAACCCTGGCAGGGAAGTACAAAGCTCATCCTAACAGGTAGACCAAACTGTGGGCAAATACTAATATACGAAAAACATTTCGCCACATTAGAAGGACATTCAATGGTGGCCTGTGAGGGCCACCTTGAACAACTGTCTTGCTGGGCGCAGGTTACATATCAGTATCAGAATCAGAATCAGAAAGAGCTTTATTGCCAGGTACAGGTCCTTCTAAAAAAATTAGCATATTGTGATAAAGTTCATTATTTTCCATAATGTAATGATAAAAATTAAACTTTCATATATTTTAGATTCATTGCACACCAACTGAAATATTTCAGGTCTTTTATTGTTTTAATACTGATGATTTTGGCATACAGCTCATGAAAACGCAAAATTCCTATCTCATCATGAAAAGGTTCTCTAAACGAGCTATTAACCTAATCATCTGAATCAACTAATTAACTCTAAACACCTACAAAAGATTCCTGAGGCTTTTAAAAAC
>RJVU01049346.1:735148-767940 GCA_003731715.1 Anabarilius grahami
TCTTTAAGTCAGCATGGTTGAAATCCCCAGCTATGATGAGAAAAGCATCAGGGTGTGCTGTCTGCTGCTCACTGATGTGCTGGTGCAGTTCATTTAGTGCCTCACTCCTGTTGCTGTTGTTCGGGGGAATGTAAATCGAAACGAGCAGTATGGCAGTATATTCCCTCGGCAGATAGAATGGCCGGCACTTAATAATCATAAACTCCACCAGGGGTGAGCAGTGTTTGCAGATCACAACAGCATCGCGGCACCACGCATCATTGATGTAAACACAAAGCCCGCCGCCGCGGGTTTTTCCTCCCGCGACGAGAGCTCTGTCCGCTCGATAGCACGTCAGCTGGTCGAGCTGAATAGCGCAGTCCGGAACGCTGTTGCTAAGCCACGTTTCCGTAAACACAAAAACACAACAGTCTCTTACCGTCCTTTGAGTTGAACGTAGTAATCGGATGTAGTCCAGTTTATTGTCCAAAGAGCGTACGTTAGCCAGTACGATGGTGGGGATAGATGGCTTGTGTGGGTTAGCCGTTAGCCTAGCCAGGATACCTCCGCGCTTACCCCTCTTCTGCTTCCTCTCACACCGCTTGCGGCGCCTCCGCTGTGGGCGAGGTGCAGCAGTGGGGGTCGGTGACGATGTAGGCCTCCGGAGCAGTCCGAGATCTCGCACCTGTTCCGCGTGTGCGGAGTTTAACTCTTGAAATGCGGTTCTGCCGACATCCAGCAGAAACTCACGACTGTATGCGCGCTTAAAGACAGGTAGACGCGATGACGACGTACAAAAACACTGCGACTCACAAGACAAAAAACACGAAAACACCGTTCTGTCGGGACAGAGAGAAGCCGCTTCGTGTGGACGCACCGCCATACCCTAATCAACTTCAGTTTGCCCAAAAAAAACCCTAATTTCTCTGACTACATGCTCAGAAAAACTATACAGGAAAATAAGGCCTTATTTCAAACATATAAAATATACAGTGGGTACGGAAAGTATTCAGACCCCCTTAAATTTTTCACTCTTTGTTATATTGCAGCCATTTGCTAAAATCACTTAAGTTCATTTTTTTTCCTCATTAATGTACACACAGCACCCCATATTGACAGAAAAACACAGAATTGTTGACATTTTTGCAAATTTATTAAAAAAGAAAAAGTGAAATATCACCTGGTCTTAAGTATTCAGACCCTGTGCTGTCCATTTCTTCTGATCATCCTTGAGATGGTTCTACACCTTCATTTGAGTCCAGCTGTGTTTGATTATACTGATTGGACTTGATTAGGAAAGCCACACACCTGTCTATATAAGACCTTACAGCTCACAGTGCATGTCAGAGCAAATGAGAATCATGAGGTCAAAGGAACTGCCTGAAGAGCTCAGAAACAGAATTCTGGCAAGGCACAGATCTGGCCAAGGTTACAAAAAAAATTCTGCTGCACTTAAGGTTCCTAAGAGCACAGTGGCCTCCATAATCCTTAAATGGAAGACGTTTGGGATGAGCAGAACCCTTCCTAGAGCTGGCCGTCCGGCCAAACTGAGCTATCAGGGGAGAAGAGCCTTGGTGAGAGAGGTTAAGAAGAACCCAAAGATCACTGTGGCTGAGCTCCAGAGATGCAGTCGGGAGATGGGAGAAAGTTGTAGGAAGTCAACCATCACTGCAGCCCTCCACCAGTCGGGGCTTTATGGCAGAGTGGCCCGACGGAAGCCTCTCCTCAGTGCAAGACACATGAAAGCCCGCATGGAGTTTGCTAAAAAACACCTGAAGGACTCCAAGATGGTGAGAAATAAGATTCTCTGGTCTGATGAGACCAAGATAGAACTTTTTGGCCTTAATTCTAAGCGGTATGTGTGGAGAAAACCAGGCACTGCTCATCACCTGTCCAATACAGTCCCAACAGTGAAGCATGGTGGTGGCAGCATCATGCTGTGGGGGTGTTTTTCAGCTGCAGGGACAGGACGACTGGTTGCAATCGAGGGAAAGATGAATGCGGCCAAGTACAGGGATATCCTGGACGAAAACCTTCTCCAGAGTGCTCAGGACCTCAGACTGGGCCGAAGGTTTACCTTCCAACAAGACAATGACCCTAAGCACACAGCTAAAATAACGAAGGAGTGGCTTCACAACAACTCCGTGACTGTTCTTGAATGGCCCAGCCAGAGCCCTGACTTAAACCCAATTGAGCATCTCTGGAGAGACCTAAAAATGGCTGTCCACCAACGTTTACCATCCAACCTGACAGAACTGGAGAGGATCTGCAAGGAGGAATGGCAGAGGATCCCCAAATCCAGGTGTGAAAAACTTGTTGCATCTTTCCCAAAAAGACTCATGGCTGTATTAGATCAAAAGGGTGCTTCTACTAAATACTGAGCAAAGGGTCTGAATACTTAGGACCATGTGATATTTCAGTTTTTCTTTTTTAATAAATCTGCAAAAATGTCAACAATTCTGTGTTTTTCTGTCAATATGGGGTGCTGTGTGTACATTAATGAGGAAAAAAAATGAACTTAAATGATTTTAGCAAATGGCTGCAATATAACAAAGAGTGAAAAATGTAAGGGGGTCTGAATACTTTCCGTACCCACTGTAGACCTTCCTGCGGCTCAAAGACAGAAGACTCCTAATGCTCCCTTTTTTTACATGAAAGGATGGAATCTAAGGTTCTTTTAAGCCTAAAAGATCCTCTTACTATCAAACAGAAACAGCGGGCTGACATAAATAATCACTATGGGCCCAGCCATCAGTCTGACCATAAGAAGCATCTGAGCATGATATATGTTAATATATATACAGGAGGTGGAAGAAGAAGAGGAGAGGGTAGATATAAATCACCCTATGTTTTAGCTGGGGAATACGCAAAAAACGCAACGGTGTTTACAATCGATCACCCATCTCACTCTCGCTTCTTCCTCCTCCCGTCTGCCTGGGTTCAGATACAAATCTGAATGGCTAGGGGTTTTTCCATGCCCTCCCGATCTCAAACGCGGAGATCAGAAAAGAATGGAAAGCCAGGAAAGCTGCCGCATTAATGGACAGAAAGGAACCGCTCGTGGCCCCTTTCCTAACGCGCTCTCACGGCAGCTGCAGCCCGCCGAGAAGCATGTCCCAAACACACAGCAGCTCGCATGCACAAGCCAGAGGAGCGCTCGTCCGGACGCGATGACGTCAAACAGGAACGTCATCGTCCCAAACACACACACAGACAGCGTCCTCAAGCACTGTCTATGTACGCTCCTCTTCAGACGGAAAACGCCCAGAAAATGTGTATATCAAGTGTCAAAACCTGGGACACGGATGAACACACTCTCTTGAACGTTTGTAAGGCATATATAAAAACCCTACCAGAGTCGATATAGTCGCGATCAGACAGAACAGGACCGAAAGACGATGAGATGTCTTCTGTTTCTCCAGGTGCTCCTTTTATGCATCCGGGTCGCGCCATATTACGTCATAGGCTGTCGCTGGCCAATAGGGATTGGAGTTATTGGATAGTTGCTTTCAGACACCTGGGTCACGTGACGTTCCCCAAAGCGTTCTTGCAAACGCAGAGCGAGTTCCCTTTCGAAGGGGAACTGTGGTTCCTAATTATTGTGATCCAACATTTGTCTTTATGTTTATGAAAGTTTATGAAAGTATCACTCCACAATACAATAGCAAAATTTATAAGTATAATTTTTTTTATGTTACATTAATCAGTGTCTAGCACACCTTCCTAAGGAAAGGCTATGGACCAGAAGACATTGCAATTACTAGATGATATTTAGGCAGACTTATTATTTAAGTTATTTTGCCATTAATGTAAATAAACATGTGCAAACAATATACTTGCTCTTGTGAATTTGTTTTGATGTTAATTACATTTACGAGCTGTTTCTTTAATACCGCGTGGTTTATATGCATGTTGATGCTGATTGGGCTAACATTTTTGACACACCCACCAAACAAGAGAAAAAGTATCTCAAACCTGTTGCACACCGTTGCACACCGTTTCCAGGAAACATGTCGTTCAACACGGAAACCGTAGCAAAACGTTGCGCACCGGTTTGAGCTTGAACGTGCCCCTGGTCATGTGGTCCCTTTGTTTTAGGTGTTATGTTTTCATTGGTTTGTCTTGACAGATGATTCTCAGTTCTGTTTTGTTATTGTTTTATTGTCTTGATTACTCTCAGGTGTATCTTGTTAGTCATTAGACTTTGTGTATTTTTTTAGCCCTTATGTTTCCTTAGTCTTTTGTCCAGCTTTGTTATTGTAACCTGCTGTTGGTAAGTGTTGTCAAGCCTGTTTATACTCAAGTCCTTGTACTCGAGTTTATGTCCTGTTTTAATTTAGTTTGTTTTGTATTTTGTCCAATAAACATGGGTTCTCAACTTGACTCACCATCAGTGGAAAATATGTAACAGTAACACTTTATAATAAGGGTACATGAATAATATTGTTCTGATACCTAAATTAATACTTACTTTAACATGAACTAATCATGGACCAATTAAGAGCTAACCTTAACTACCACTGGAGTCATATAGGTTCATGCTTGAATAACGGCAGCCTTAACTATGTTAGTGTGTTTGATAGTTAATGCAATAATTAACGTTTAGGACTAAAACTAAATCTGTCAGTCTCCATAAGAATAAATAATACTCTGACTTTAAATTAGGCTAAACATGATTTAATACTGTCATAATCAAAATGTTTGCCACCTGCAGCTTTGTGACAAATAATTGGAATGGCACATAATTATTTATCCATTATGTAGATATGTCTAATCAAACAAGAAGAAAAGAAAAAAACAAACAACAAAAAAAAAAAAACAATTACCACTAGTAATTTGACAGTTTCCTGATTTTTATTGTTCATTTATGTTTAGTCATAGTATTGTGACCAGGGGGGTATTCCAGAAAGCAGGTTATGTGACATACCTGGGTATGTTTAAGAGTAAGTAAGCGGGTAACCTCAACTTTTGGTTCCAAAAACGGAGGTAACTTTTAGGGTATGTAAGTAGCCATAGCAACTTGCTCTCTGAACATAACCTGCTCCGGAGCAGGTTATGTTCAAGGGTTAGTTAGCTTAAGAGGAATTCAGATGTGTGTTATATTATCAATATGGTTATATTAATGTATCTAAATTTGTTATATAGTTACAGTTATATACACAATGTTATATTATACAATATATAAATGTATTTTATTGTCATCTCACACATGGATCTGCTTTTTATCCTTTATAACAGGACATTTTCTATGCTATAATTTCTATAATAAAATACATATCATATATGTGATATCTTATTAAATAATTAGCATAAAAAAAAACAATATTAAAATTAAAAATTATTGCACAACCACCCAATAGGTGGTGATGTGCACCAAGTAGGTTATGTAAATCGCCATTAAACAAAAGAAGAAGAATGAAGTAGAATGGCGCGCTTTTTCTTAGCGTCTGTTTCCATGGTGAATCATCGATTCGTCGCTCTGTTGAGAATGTCTTGTGTGTTAACCGGGAACATACTCTGGGTTGGCTGAACTTACTCCCGGGCGCATTTTTGGAACCAGCATACCTCGAGTAAGCAAGGTTTGGGTTAATCAGCCGAGAGTTCAGGGTATATGTGACAGTAAGTTAACCCTGCTTTCTGGAATACACCCCAGGAAGGGACATGTTTGGTTCACTTAGTGATGATAATAATAATAATGTGTTGTGGCCATGAGATCATTTTGTGGAGGTAACAACATCCTTGTGGCCACTTGATGTGAAGTCATGACCACAAGATTCTATATTGAGGGAATCTATATTAAGCTATATATTATATAATATTGCGAGATGTTGCCTATAGACAGCATTCGAATGTTTGCTGTTATCAATTCATTTTAAATGAATATGCAAGAAAATAATTTAATATAGGTGTCACAGAATGCTCTGAGACTTTGGTAAGATCCAATAGCAGTTTTATTGGGAAATCCAACATCAACGTCGTATGCCAGGCAAAGGTTCAAAATACTTGCAAAATCCAGCAAAAACAAGGAACCAGGGAGAGTGCTCGGAAGTGCAGGGTGACAACAACACAAACTCGATGACAAATGGCAGAAACAACCAGGTATAAATAGGCAGAAACTAACAAGATGAGTGAAAACAGCTGAAAGCAATCATAGCTGATAAGTCCGGGCAGTGGGAAATGGAGTCCGTGATAGTGACAATAGTCCGGGGTGGAGTGTCCTCTGGTGGTTATCAAGGGCACTCCAGCAGGTGATCATGACAATAGGCCTACAAGAAAAAGTTTGTATCCGCCCCATCCCACAGTATTTTTTTATCTATTCATTGATTGTTTCCTTTTTTATTTAATATTTGTATATTATTATTATTAACATTATTATTGGTTATGTTATGTAATACAACAGTTCGTTCTGGTTCTTTAATCTGATTGGCTGAGAGCCTTTTCCAGCCACGTGATTATTCTACTAATATCGCATGAAAACTGTTTCAGATTAAACCCACTATAATTTTATTTTATAAATACTACTGTTATTGTTTCACAGAATGTATTCGTATCTGTATTCGTATCTGTAGTGGGTGGGGCTTTGACCGGAAGTTCATGCATCACTTGAGAAGACTGTTATGTCTATGGTTTTAAATGTATATCTTTTTCCTTCATAGTTATTATTGAGTAAATGTGCCTTGTATAACTCATAAAATAAGTATTTTGTATTATGATTATAACATTTCTTTAAATATCTTCTAACTGTCAGAGCCTCGTAGGCAGTGTAGTTCAAGATATATAATGGCTGTGCTTCGGGCGACCTTTCTTGATCCTGCAAAATAAATATTTAAATATCTTCTAATTAAAACAAAAATACTAAATGTTAAAAAAAAGAAAAAAAAACAACTTTATTTTTTATTTTTATTTTTCGAGAGGAACTTTGTGTCTAGAGTTACAGTATGTCAGGAAAATCATCCCCAACCTCAAATAAGAAGAGTAAATAGCTGATTAGAGAACATGGAAGTTGAAAGAAATTATTCAGTGGTTGAAAATTGCTAAAAACAACTTTACTATATTCATACAAATGCAAATCTGAACAGATTATAAAAAATATGAGAGAGAAACAAAGCATATCATGTAGCCTATCATATCATATAAGGTTTAAAAATTTAAATAGACATATCAAGAATAGAAAATGTGTATTATTCAGTGTCTTGATTATCACTCTTTTCTGAGAGACATGCAGAGATGGCAATGCAGCTATTTCACTTCACACACAAATTGTTTAGTAATTTTTGAGGTTTAAGTATAATTTAATGCTATCCCCATGGCTTACCTGTTATCACTTCAAATATGTGATTTATATATAAACATAGTGCCTATTTGAAAATTTGTTTAGATGTTTTCGGAGATGTGAGCTCCAGGTCATCAGTGGCTGTTCAGAAATCATGTACCCACCGAGAACAGCTTGATCTCGGCCAATTTGCCGCTGATTCTAGATAGTGGTAAATCATGACATATAATTTGTTTTGAGTATATCAAATGGGCAATATTTGGTCTTATCTGTTACTTATACCAGAGCAAATCAGTTTGGCTGAGGGCAAAGTAATGTTTCATAACTTTATATTTTTATTTAACTTAAATCCTGTTCTAACTGGACTGCTGCTTTTGTACTTTTGATTGAATTGTTTGCTTGTGTTTATTTCCTATGGTACAAACTTCATACTTTTATAATAGCTATTTCATTTACATATTATTGTTCAATAAATAATATTTTATTTAATATAAATAATATGCTGTATTTAGTTTTGAGAAAGGGTCTGTTAGTCACTATGATTTTGACTTCAGTGAAAGTTACATTATTACGGGATTAGGCGCCAAAAAACTGTCTTCATGAGTGAGTCAGTAGCAAAGACTTTTATATTGAAAGGGACTAAAACAATGTAGTAAACAAGGACACCTTATAAGACTCAACCGACAAATGCAATGACTAGCATTGTCATGGGAAATCACATTAACTGTTAAAAGGATACTAAGTCAAAGATATCGCTTTCCTTAGTGGACATTCAACCTGATTTTTATTATGAATATAAGATTGGTCAAAAGATATCAGATGTGTCTTACCTGCTATATCAGATGCAGGTAAGACACTCGCTTAGTCTACCTCTTTTTCTCATAATACTCTACATAATACAACAAGCTTCAATGAAGCATTCCTTAGTTACTAGTTCTAAACTAATGTTTTAGAATTAGTAATGGAGGCTTGGGCTCATCTGTTAATCTGTCAACTTGTGATTTGCATCTGTGTATCTTGTCCAGACGTCTATCATTATCTAGTTGATACTACACAAGAGATGCGGTAAAAGCATAAAGCGCAGTCTGTATGCTTACAGTTACTTTCTTAGAGGAAAGACTGGGAACATTTGTTTGTACACTGCGGATGACATTTGTCTAGTGTTTAGTGAAGCTGAAGCAAGTCAAACGGTCTCAAAAACGTTGCTAAGATAGCCAGGGAGGTTATTATTGGGCATTGCACTTGCATGGCTGGGTCAGTCTGTATATCTATGCAAATGATGAATTACATTGTTAACTGTAAGCTACAATACTAATTGTTATGTGCCATTAATACATTTCAAAATGTGTGTAATTAGGTTAGGTGACGTTTGTAGCCGTGTGTGTGAGATCTAAACCCCTATATGGGGTCACAAATAAACAGAAGGTACATGTGTCAGGCTGTGGCTGTATTAACATGCACGTCAATGGAGAATTTAACAATAAAAAACAGTATTTAATCAAAAAATCCAAAAGAAGAACACACAGGTGATCACAGGAGAAAGCTTAGCATAATAACCAAGTTTAACTTAGACAACACCGAACAAAAAACTGAATGAACTGTGAGCTTAAATACACATGGGAAGCTAATTAACAGAAACTGAAACAGGTGTGCAATTCAAATCAGTAACCATAGAAACAACTAGTGATGGGAAAATGAGATCAAAATAAACAGGAACTAGAATTACACCAAAAGAGAACATACACATGACATTTCCAACCTGGACTTACAGGGCCTGTTTACACCTGGATTTAAAGACAGATTTAAATCTGATCGCTCAAACCACTTCAGGAGGTGTTCTGAGATGCATTCCAGTCAAAACTGAACAAGTCTAAATGCATCTGGTTGTTAAAAAAACATATGCAAATTTTACTCCTCCCAAAAAATGCTAAAAAATAAACGTGTGAGAGCGTGTTATAGGCGAAATAACATGTTATAACCAGATGTGACAGTGCTACAGCAACACACATCGCCCTAGCTGAGTATCTCTTCAGCAAGTCGACGAGCATAACTGCCACAAATGAAACTGAAAATAAGTCTCAGACGCTCAACACACAGTCATCTTCATTAAAAGTAAGGAGACTAAATGATCTTACCAGTGCTTTTGCCGTGCTCTCTCCTATTGCGATCTTTGATTTTGAAATTAGCTGATGATCAATAAAATGCATATTTGTTGAACTCTATTAAATCAGCATATAGCATGGGAATTGAAAATCGGATTTATATCCATTTTGTGGAGACACATTTATGTGACCAAGTGTAAATGGAATTGTTTTGATAAATCCGATAGCTATCTGATCAGTAAAAACGCATTAAGTGACCGTAAACAGGCCCACAGGATCGTCTGATGGTTTTCCTTAAGACAAAATTAGAACAACAATTATTATTTAACTTAATGGACAATCTTTAAAAATACTACTGTTATTGTTTAATGCACCAGTGCATGTTGGAATTAACATTATCGAAGCTAAATAAGTGATGAAAAAATTTTGTTTACCGTTATCTTTTGTAAACTAATACAGTTACAGTAGCTAATGTTGCACAATACAGCATTATTGTAACGTGTTACTCATTATATTTGTCAACTGAATAGATAGCAAGACAACGAAGGAAGGAAGGATGGATGGATTGATTTATATAGTGCTTTACTATGTACTCCTGTATACCCAAAGGCCTTTATAATCATATCAGGGGGTCTCCCCTCAACCACCACCAGTGTGCAGAATCCACTTGGATGATGTGATGGCAGCCACAGAACAACGGCACTGTTATAAATGTTATTCACTTACCAGAATCAAAATGCGTGCTGCATATCCTAGAGTTGCTAGTTGGTATCCAGCCTTCTCGCACGACTGCTGCAATCTGGGCAAATTACTATTGGTTTAGTTATAAGAGTTTACATATTTCATCAGTGTAACATATCTGCCAGTTGCCAAGTGTAAAGCCCTAATGAATGGTTGTGAAATAAACCCGTTATCACAAATAAACCAGAGCAGAAGTGAATGTTCCTTGTCATTGTATCATATCAACAACTATCAATTGATTTTGCATGTTGATTTTGCACTCCTGACTGAAATTAATTAATAACTGTCACTGTAACCATTTTTTTAATCACAAATAATATATAAATATATAGTGGTAAAGTGTCGAAAATAGAGTCCTAAATCTTTCTAATGATAAACAGTTTGTCAAGATTAAGTAAGAATGTCATTATAAAATAGTGTGCAGTGAATGTAAACAACAACAATCTTTTTCTGCCGGCCATATTTAAGTCCAAAAGTGCACGTTTAGATAACTCATATTTCTTTAGACAAAATTATCATTTTTATTAGTTTTTTTTTATTGCCAACACACAATCCATGAAACATTTCACCATTTTCTCACAATTGTAAACACAATCACAGAACTACACACCAACTTACATAAACAAATATTTTAGTTAAAAACATACTCTCTCTCGTCAGAATCAAACTTTGGCCTCAGATGACACACAAAACCTAACAAATACACAGACTACTTTCCTTCCTAGAGAACATTAATGATATCAGTTCATAACAGTGTAACAAAAACATTTTATTGAGATTCAGGTATAATTTTGCAGCTCAATGTCTATTACAGTTTACAACATAATGAAAAAAAAGTGCAGATATACAACATAAATGAAAGAGTGCAGATATCATAAAATACAACAATGAGATTTAGGAAAATGTATTTTCATTACACTACTGTAAAGTGATCTTACAGTTAGATGAAAGACACTAGAAAAGAAAGTTCCAATACCAAACAATTGAATATGAACTCGGTATGCAACATAATACAGTATACAGTCAATTACAGAACAGAAATAAATAAATAAACGCCAGTAACACTTTACAATAAGGTCTCATTTGTTAACATTAGTTAATGTATTAACTAACATGAACTAACAATGAGCAATACATT
Source organism: Anabarilius grahami (assembly GCA_003731715.1). Classification (NCBI taxonomy): domain Eukaryota; kingdom Metazoa; phylum Chordata; class Actinopteri; order Cypriniformes; family Xenocyprididae; genus Anabarilius; species Anabarilius grahami. The sequence continues at coordinate 746,382 of RJVU01049346.1, forward strand.
TGTTATAGTATTATTCTTTTTCATTATTATTAATAATAATAATAATAATAATAATAATAATAATGTTAGTTAATAAAAAATACAGCTGTTCATTGTTTGTTCATGTTAGTTCACAGTGCATTAACTACTGTTAACAAATACAACATTTGATTTCCATTAGTAAATGTTGAAATTAACATTAAGATTAGTAAATGCTGTATAAATATATAAATAAAATCCTAACTTCATTAACAAATTTAATTACAGTATACAGTACTATAGCAGTTTCTTGGTCTTGTGACAAAAGACTTTCACTACCTCCCTTAGGCAGTAGTTTCTTAGTTCTGCAAAAATACAGTACATGTAAAAAAACAAAAAAACAAATGGCTACAAATAAATTTGACAATCATTAGTGTGAGGGGGTACAGTGTGCTACAGTTTACTGTACATAGAATAATGAAATTTATCTAATTTAAAGTACTTTTACTGTGTATTATAATTATACTCTAAGTACAGTATAAGTAGTATAAAAACCCTGTAGATTAGTTGGTAGATTGGTTAAACCTGTGTAAACTATAATTTTCTACAAAATTATGCAATCTGATGAGTATGGAGCAGCTTCAAAGACTATTAGAGCTGCCTGTCTTCCATGATTTATGATTATGACGCAGAGGCAGATAATTCGCTGCACATACATTCGCTGCACATTTGATAATACCTAACTTTCCGGATCACAAAATATCCTGCAAGCTTCTACGTTCAGTCTCCGACTTTCTGTACATAACCAACAGAATGTTTCTACATATGAAACCAAGAGCAAATAAATATATGATTACGACAGAATATAGTTTGATTGTGTTTTAATGAGATTGAGTATTTATTATGATATTAAAGAATGTTTACATGAGAAGTGCTAAGCAGGTGTAGTGTTTAGCTCATGATAAAAAGCTACTAATAATACACTATATTGCCAAAAGTTTTGGGACGCCTGCCTTTACGTGCACATGATCTTTAATGACATCCCATTCTTAATCTGTAGGGTTTGATATGGAGTTGGCCCACCCTTTGCAGCTATAACAGCTTCAACTTTTCTGGGAAGGCTTTCCACAAGGTTTAGGAGTGTGTTTATGGGAATTTTTGACCATTCTTCTAGAAGCGCATTTGTGAGGTCAGGCAGTGATGTTGGCGAGAAGGCCTGGCTCACATTCTCCGCTCTAATTCATCCCAAAGGAGTTCTATCGGGTAGAGGTCAGGACTCTGTGCAGGCCAGTCAAGTTCCTCCACACCAAACTCACTCATCCATGTCTTTATGGACCTTGCTTTGTGCACTGGTGTGCACAGGGGCAGATTAAGGTGGTCAGGGGCCCCTAGGCTGCTCTTTGTGTGTGGCCCCCCCTTAATCATTATGCTTTACTTGAAAAATTTATTTAGTGCCATACATGGTCCACATGCAAAAAAGGTTAACTGGCATACACACACACATTGAGACAGCCAATACTATAGTTTTTCTTCTACATGGACCACCACAGTAAGAAAATTACCACCACACCCCATTGGTAAAATGGGAAATTGAAAATCATAATAAATCATATATAATAAACCAATATATAATACATAGCCTAATCAGTGCATGCATAAAACTTGCCACAGCGTACCGGCAAATGTAATTATTATGAATGTGTAACTTAGAGAAAAAACAACAAGGAGACTTTCTAAACATTTTAATAATTTATTGATAATGTTTTCTGGTTTTGGCTGCAAAGATGAAGACTGCGATGCTGATTCGTCATATCCGCAGTAGTGGACGCGCCTATATGCAGGTTTCATATGGATTACATAATCTGAGAATATTTTCCATTTTAATTGGTTCGATTAAAAGTAGACATTTAAAGCTTTCTATAAATATATTTCTGGTGTCTGTGAGGGAAGTACGGTTCATGCTTGTTACTGTAATGATGAGTCGACAGAATGGAGATCCATTTGCAGCTTTTATTAAAACAGCGAACAATGCAGAGAGGGTATAGGCAGAGGCATAAACAGGAACAGGCAAGAGTCGCAGGCGGCAAACAAACAAAGTCAGGTCACAGGCAAGGATCAGGGCTGGCGGCAGTACAATCAGAGTCCAGTAAACAGGCGGGGATCAGGGCAGGCGGCAACGGGCCACAGGGAATAAACAATCCAAACGGTAATGGGTAAACAGTCCACAAAAAAAAATGCTCAGAGATGATCATCAAGGCAAATCAAGACTTCGCGATGTATCGATGCGTGTGTGTGTCTTAAATAGTGTGAGTGTGATGCAGTGCAGGTGTGTGTGCAATCAGTCCCAGGAATGAGGGCCTATGGGAAATGTAGTCCAAATGGGAAGTGATCAAAACTCGGGTGATGGCTCGCTCCGGTGGCCGGGAGGAGGAGCCACGGGAGCCGTATTTATGACAGTTACGTGCTGAAGTTCACAGAGACGGCAGAACGCGCATCCTCGTTGTTTTCATTTTACAAAAACACAACGTTTTCTGTAATTGTGAGTTTACAGAAATAAAAGTAGACCCTTTACAGTTCTGTATAACCAAAATGACAGAGTATTTTAAGTGATCGCACCGGCGCCTCCATGTCATGCAGCGAGCGCGCTCTCCACACAAACACTTGGATATGCGCCTAATAATAGCGCACATTTATCTATGACTAGGCTAACATAAGCAGACTTGTAAAGTTGCTACTACTTACATGTTTTAAGTGATAAGCCTTATTTGAGGTCGATGAATCATAGGCGAATGTTTGGGTTTCCTGCCGTTAACAATCTCTCCCTCACGAACTGCGTGACTTCGCCACTTCCGTCTTGATGTATCCAATGTATCAAAGTATCAAGCCATTTTTTTTTTTTCAGTATATCTTGTTCACATTGTTCTTTTAACCTTTGTATTTTCCGTTTTTTGTGCTCCACTATCGTAATTTCTTTCAGACATGTTGCCGCAATGCCCGTCTAGCAATAGCAGTGACGTAAATGAAAATGATTGACATGATTTGATCAGCAGCTGATGTGACATTTGGGTCACATCTATCCAATCGCCTGCTTATTTATTTCTTATGGGCCAATTAGGGTCTTTTTTTGTTCGCGCTGAAGTAAATTAAAAATAATTTAAAAAAAATTGTCCAGCCAATCCGGGGCCCCTGCACACGTGGAGCCTAGGCAAGCCTGTGCTTTAATCCGCGCCTGGGTGCGCAGTCATGTTGGAACAGGAAGGGGCCATCCCCAAACTGTTCCCACAAAGTTGGGAACATGAAATTGTCCAAAATGTCTTGGTATGCTAAAGCATTAAGAGTTCCTTTCACTGGAACTAAGGGGCCAAGCCCAACCCCTGAAAAACAACCCCCCTCCATAATCCCCCCTCAACCAAACTTTACACTTGGCACAATGCAGTCAGGCAAGTACCGTTCTCCTGACAACCGCCAAACCCAGACTCGTCCATCGGATTGCCAGACAGAGAAGCGTGATTCATCACTCCAGAGAACACGTCTCCACTGCTCTAGAGTCCAGTGGTGGCGTGCTTTACACCACTGCATCCGACGCTTTGCATTGCACTTGGTGATGTAAGGCTTGGATGCAGCTGCTCGGCCATGGAAACCCATTCCATGAAGCTTTTTACGCACTGTTCTTGAGCTAATCTGAATGCCACACAAAGTTTGGAAGTCTGTAGCTATTGACTCTGCAGAAAGTTGACGACTTCTGCGCACTGTGTGCCTCAGCATGCGCTGACCCCGCTCTGTGATTTTACGTGGCCTACCACTTCGTGGCTGAGTTGCTGTTGTTCCCAATTGCTTCCACTTTGTTATGATAGCACTAACAGTTGACCGTGGAATATTTAGTAGTGAGGAAATTTCACGAATGGACTTATTGCACAGGTGGCAACCTATCACGGTACCACGCTTGAATTCACTGAGCTCCTGAGAGTGACCCATTCTTTCACAAATGTTTGTAGAAGCAGTCTGCATACCTAGGTGCTTGATTTTATACACCTGTGGCCATGGAAGTGACTGGAACACCTGAATTCAATGATTTGGAGGGGTGTCCCAATACTTTTGGCAATATAGTATATATTTAATATATTACCAAAATCAACATTTGATTTAAATCTTAAGTTGTTGCAAACACCCAATTGTGGTTTAAAATGAGTTTTGATTAAAAGCACATTAATCTAATTCTAGATAATAAATGTAGCTGTTACCTTGGTGCGATTACATCTCATGATGTTTTTTGTCAAAAGAATTCATGTGAGGTCCAAAGAAAATGTTTTGTTTTGTTTTCTAGAAAGTCTTTTGATAATAATTGAGAAAATGTATATTGGGATCAAAGCAATGTGGGTGGGCAAGCCATGCAATGCCAGAATAAAAACAAATAGTGTCTCAAAAAAAATAAAAGAATAATGATAAAAGAACAATGATATTAATGTGTCATACCCCGCAGAGGTGCAAAAGATTTACAGAGTGAGAACAGAAGACATCCTCAGATTTGAAATGAAGCATGGCCAGACTTGTGACTTCAGATTCATGTTCTTCAAAGCTCCTTCACAACAGCCACATACATTTTTTATACATTTTAAAACTACATTATTTATATTTTTGTTTTTATGTTTGAGCTTACATATCTCCGTATTAAATTAATAATAGTCCAAGTAATTTAACAGTAGGCTATAGCACTTGCCTTTTAAATATGTTGGTTATGTTTCAGAAAGACTCACGAGCAGCAATCTTTTTATTTTGGGTATGTCATTTGCAAGAAGATGCAAGAGAAGGGGTTAATCATTAAACATTTTGATATTACGAGGGAAAGGATGGTTAATTTGTCAACTATGTCACAAACAAACTGAATGCGACTACACAATCTAAATATGTATTTAAGGGTGATCTTTTGTGCCGTGTGTACAGTGATTATTTAAAAATAATTTTAAGAATCTTTGGGTTTATTTTTTTTTAGATATCCATGTGACATTTTCAACATGGTCATTAAGGACAGGAAATGATATGAGAAGCAGCATTCTGCTTAATTAAAATGTCAACAAAATAAAGTTTGCATGTTACATAGTTGACTGGACTCATTGTAAACTATTGCACACATTGTTAGCTAATGCTCTCTCTCTCTCTCTCTCTCTCTCTCTCTCTCTTTCTACAGAGGGGTTTGGTTATTTACATAGCTGACAGAAATTTTGCGGACATAAGTAAAATAAAATGTTTATGAAAAAATAATGATATAAACATTTTATATAGAAAATGTTGATTTTAACATTTTGTTACACACTGAAGACCCACTCACTTTAAAAGGACATTGCAAAAACTGCAATTTCAAGGGACATTAAGGCACTTTCAAGCAAATCAAAAAGCACCATTTTTTTTTTAATGATATTATAAATCGAGTTCTCTTAGTGGATAAATTAGGAATTAAAAGCAAGCCAAATATGTTTACTCAATATAACGCAATGAATGATGTGACAGTGTAAACCCAGGAAATGTGTTTCATGAAGGACACACCCCATATAAAAAAAATTATAAAAAAAATAAAAATCACAAATCATTACTTTCTCTATTGATTCACCTAGACAGAAGTGAAATAAAATTGAGGGCAAATGCAAATGTTTTTTTGTTTGTTTTTTTTCCTGAAGTCTTGCTGCTCTGCTGCTTAGATTTCTCTCAGGAAATCGATTGATTATTCACATTACTTTCCATCATGCTTTTATTTACAAAGTCCTCAGTAAAGGATGTTAAATAGACTCAGAAGTGAAAAGGGGACAAACAGCTCTAAAGCACTCTCTAAGATAAGAAAAACAAGATTGCAAGTGTAATCCAGTAAAATAATTAGCTAAATAATCGAATATCATTGATTAAATTGAATGTGCAAATTGCAAGAGTGCAGTGTGAGCGGAATGAAAAGAAAAAGTCACTAAAAATATTAGCAGATTTGATTGTTTCTTTTAGAAACTGCATGTGCTGCTCTTATAAAAAAAAATCTTAGAGACATTATGCCAGGCTGCGCTCCATCTCCTCTGAGGAACGCACTTCCCCTCACATGACTTTGAGATTAAAGCAAAAATGTCCACTGCCTGGCCCCTAGTGGCACTCTGCTCATTAGTGGTAAACCATAGTCGCGTGTCAGGACAGGGCCATGGGTCAGGCAGCACATGTAGGGACTGTGTGGTGAGAACATGACGTGTGCCTTAACAAAGTGTTAATGTGTGAAAATGCTAATGTTTTCTGTTAACAGAGCGTCAACAAGAGGACTTAGATGTGAAAGCTGTATTAAGGATTTTAACTTACTGCCAACGTTCCAAGAAAAACGTACACATTAAATCTTGAAAAAGGAATTAATGAATTTAAATAAGAACAAACTGCTAATATTATAGGATGCAAGTGGCTAAACTATGCTTTCACAAGTTTTTCTTTTATATTTAGCTAATAATGTTACTAATATTACTGCTTTACTCTAAGCAGGTGTTGTATCATTATTGTTCTCCATGTGTATTGTCAACAGTTCTGCGTGTCAGTACTGTTACAATCAAGAGCAGACAGCATAAACATAACTTTTGTCTTCAGTTTACTCTGCATAGGTATAAATTATCATTATAACAGCTAGTTGAGTAACAATGCAAAAAAGTTCAGAAGGGGGTGATTTACGGTGAAAGAAAGTGTGTGAATGCTGTGTTTAGCCTGTAGAGGGCCTCTTGTGTCTGTGTCAGTGTGACTGAACTTAATTTTTAGAAGTGAGTTTCTGAGATTTTGTGTGAGAACATTCTGCTCAGCTATATTAGTGATATAAAGAGGGATTTGCTGTCTTCCCCATACTGTCTTCCATATCTGACAACCTGGAGATTAAAGCACTGGCTGTCTATGAGATGTTGCAGTCTCTCTTTTCCTAGATCTCTAGTTTAATCACTCTGTTTTTCCTCCTCTCCAGAAGCACTCCTCTTTAAGCCAAGACGTCAGATGCAGTCATTTGAACTCATACGTATACATTATGAAACCATAAAAATCTTCTATCATCAGGATAGCAGAACTGCACATATCCTATCACAGAGAAGCCCTCTTTAGAGAAATGAGATATAGAGATGTGTTCATCTCATCTCCATTGACTTAGTGTATAGACAGAGACTAAATAAATTCACAAATCTGGTCTAATATAAGGGCTTAATGCCTCATCTAGACCCAGTGTACACAGTCAGTTTAGCTCCTGTAAGAAAGCTCATCTTTCAGATATCAAATGAAGTATAAATCAAAATGTGTGACTCCACTAATTTGCTCATCTTTTGCTTTAACATTTGTAGCGTATTGTGCTATAAAATATATAATTATTTAAAAGAAGGAGAAGAAACGTAACAGGCATAGTGTTTACAAGAGTGTAATTCTCATAAGGTCTATACACTGCCATTTTGTGCAATTTTTGTGAAACCAGTTGAATTAAATTGGAAATCAGTCCTGGTCAACCATGATATTTTTTGGTGAAGTTTTGAATAGATGTTATTTATAAAACTAAACAAGATAATCAGCTGATTTAGATGATACACAAAGTGTTTTGTACCCCTGTAAATCCCTAGTATTTTTACACAGACTTAGTAGTTCAGTTGTCAGTTCAGGAGGGTCATGTATGATAGTGATTTTGCCTCTATAGCTAATTACTAATTGGTTAAATAAACAAACAAATGGTTAAACTTCATTTTGAAAGTCCACTTTAGACATTCTACTAATTATTAGTAACTTTGCAACAAACTAATCCTCATTAATTTGCAACTACATGTCAACTGACTCACATTAGAGTATTAGTAGGGTGTTAAGTCAGGATTAGGGTTAGAGTTAGTAGAATAAATTGACATACTTGCTCTGTGTAAAAATGGGATTTACATGGGGACAAAAAAAACTTACTAGAAACTTAGTAGAATGTCTGTTGTAAAACAGTTAAGCCCTTTAACAAGCCCACTGATTGGGGCTGATAGCCGCTGAGAGAAAAAAAAATCTAATGGCAAGGTTTGAATTATTATTTTAACTCCAGCAGCATGTGACAGTAAAATCAGCTACCTGTCTAGATTCATCTCTTAGGTCAGAGAAACACACATGAGTATATGACATGAGAAATAGATCCCTGTGGTACTCTCTGACAGGCACAACTGTAAACATCAGTGACATGAGATGATGCAAGTGCACATTGTGTGAGTTCCAGTTGAAGCATTCTTAATATTTTAAACAGATCTTTCAGGCTGGAGAATGTCATTCTTCACATTTCTGAGTTGTCCTAGACTCATTTCTTTTTTTAATATTTCTGTATTTTATATGTTAGTAAATACTTAACTTAGCATACAGTTTCTTTACATTATTAATACATTAATAAGAATATACAAACAATATATGGTTCATTTTCAGACTCTAGCCCATATTTTATAATACATATTCAAATTTTCTGTATAATTTAGTGATCTATGACTACATTTTAGAGGAGTACAAAAGTCTATAAAATAGTGTGTAACCGTGATCATACACTGTTTGTATTAAAAGGTTAAAATGAAAATTCTGTCATTCGTTCCAAACCCCTAAGACTTTCGTTCATCTTCAGAACACAAATGAACTTTTTGAAATGAAATTATCTTTTTAATGACAGAATTCTGTCAAATTTCCTGTCAGATTTCCTTCCATAGACTGCCTTCGCAACTGAAACTTTGATGCTTCAAAAAATTCATAAAGAGATCGGAAAACTAATCCATATGAATCAAGCTGTTTAGTCCAAATTTTCTTAAGAGACTTGATCACTTGTTAAGATGAACATATTTAATGTAGGCTTTTACTTGCATATAAACATTGATCAGCGAACATAAGCAGAAGCTCTGCCTAACCTGAATGACGCACAAGAACAAACCTCTTCTGGTAACTCAAACGTGCTGTGTAACCAATGAGGTTTGTTTTACGCAGCACGTTTGAGCTTATGTTTGCTGATCAATTATGAATTTACTAATGCAACACTTTCTTTCTTTCTTTCTTTCTTTCTTCATATTATAGATATATGTTATGACAATTAACAGCAGCAACAACAAAAAGACAAAGTAAATGAATACAGAGGGCAGTGATAAAGGAAAAAGAGGGTTCGGTCTTTGTCCCTCATATGATGGCAGGAGGACACATACTGCACTGCCAGGTGGATACATTTTTCTTTCTTTTCCAAAAAATTAAAGAGTTTGTCTATAGTATGTGCCAATTATTTCTTAGTGGGAGAGGGCAAATGACAGAGTTTCTAAGCCCAGAAAAAAAAAAGAAGAAAAAAGAAAAAAACCAAGCTGTTTTCAGCATGTCAGACTTGGGCAGCATTTCTACAGGGGGGAGAACATGCTATCACATTCACATATTGCATACATGTGACAGGATGAGAAGCTGGAAATGAGAGACGGAGGGACGATGAGGAAGATAAAGAGAGAGCTGTGCTGTTGTACGTTGCAGTGACTGTTTCTCTCTGATCTTTTATTATGAGAGATAAGGGAAGGGCTTTGGTGCGTGTGCAGTGCTCAGGGGAGCTCCCTTTGGGTGACAGTCTATGTAGAGAGACAGCGCTACACTGCTTCTCGCCAGGGTGTTTCCGGCTGGCTCCAATTAACCTTGCGCTGATTGCCCCAAGGAGCTTTGCACACTAATTAGAGGCGAGAAATATGTCTCTGATTCAAAATGCCACAGAGACATAGAGGCACTGTTATCCTAACAGACAAGCCAAGGTGTGAGAGAGACCTCCTCTATTGTGACTGGGAGCATTCAGTCTTCAACCCAGCTGGTGACAGTTAGCAGCCCTGACATCCTGGTGATCACACTGTCTTTCTCTCTTCCAACAATATGCATGACATGCTTATCAAATGATTGCAAGGCTAACAGCACTTTACAGTAAAACCCCATGAAAGCCATTTATTTTGACTAATAATTTTGTCATGACCAGAATAAATCTAAGTTCCAAGATGCTGCAAGTTTGCTTGTTCCTGAAGTCCTTGTAATTCTCTCTGAACTGTCATATGTTTTAAAAAGACTTCCAGCATGCCTATTCTACCCTTGCTGATTGACTATTCCCTTTGAATTTATTCTTTAAAAAAATGATGAGCCTGTGAGAGAGGAAGATATGGAGAAAGAAAGTGTGTTTTTGTGGTTTCAGAGAGTGCACAATCAGAACAAAATGCTGTTTTCTTGCATTAATGTATTACAGTTTTACAATTAATTACATACTTTTGTCAGGCAGTACATTTTTTTTTCCTTTTCCAAATTAAATTAAAGTATTTTTCAACATGCAGCTTGACAGCAGATAATGCAGCTTGGTGCAGCTTAACACCAAAATGCACTAAAATCCCCAAGACACTACATGTCTCCCGTTTTATAGCCAATCCGAGTATTATTATTATTATAATTTATGTCCAAATTAGTATCTTTCTATTTTTCTGTCTACATGTCTCCCTTATTCAGAATCAGAAAGAGCTTTATTGCCAAGTGTGCATGCATTCACAAGGATTTTTTCTTGGTAAATGAAGCTTCGTTGCATCATGTCTCAAAAGTGCATCTTGAGACTCTTGTGTTCTGAGCTTTTTTTTTTTAACCATTCCTAAGGGCTGCATCTCACATTTCTAGATGCAAAGATTCTGTGTGAATCGCCCCAACACCTTTTTTAAAAAAATTTTATGTAGTGCAGGTTTTATACATGATTAAAGTGTTAATTCACCCCAAAAAGAACAATTTGTTATTAATTACTAACCCTCATGTCGTCCCAAACCCATAAGACTTTTTTCATCTTCGAAACACAAATGAAGATCTTTTTGATGAAATCTGACAGCATTCTGTCCCTCCATAGACTGCCTTCACAACCGGAACTTTGATGCTTCAAAAAGTTCATTAAGAGATCGTAAAACTAATCCATATGAATTGAGCTGGTTCATCGAACATACGCTGAACAGATTTAATTTAGGCCTTTACTCACATATAAACACTAAGCAGTGAACATACATAGAAGCTCAACCGAACCTGAATGACACGCTAGAAAAACTCTTCCGAAAGCGCAAATGTGGTGCTTAACCAATGAGGTTCTTTCTCGTGTGTTATGCAGCATGTTTGAGCTTCCGGAAGAGGTTTGTTCTCACTTTGTTTATATGCGAGTAAAGGCCTAAATTAAATCTGTTCATCATATAAAGTGATCGTGTCTCTTCAGAAAATTTGGACTAACCCGCTCAATTCATATGGATTAGTATCACGCTCTCTTTATGACCTTTTTGAAGCATCAAAGTCTATGGAGGGACACAATGCTGTGAGATTTAATCAAAAAGATCTTCATTTGTGTTCCAAAGATGAACAAAAGTCTTATGGGTTTGGAAGGACATGGGGATGAGTAATTAATGACTAACCCTTTGATGTCAATATACTTTTTTCAATATAATGTTTTTTTTTCATTAGAGGTTTAACAATCAAAAAATGAAGCATATTTTCATGCAATATGTCAACTGTAAAAATAGAGATGAACATAGATATGGAAACAGCAATGCTAGACAAGCAAGACCTTCATGAAACATGACATGAAATGAAGACATTAAAACAGAAGTTGTGACAGTCTTTTCTTCCTTATTGTGATGTATATCTGAGTGAAACGGCTTCATGTAAAAGAAAAAATATAAAATATATAAATTTATTTATTTGATTTTGTCCATCAGGAATTGATTGGATTGTTAGATCACTGTGGTTTGCTATTGCTGTGATCTCATGTTAGTGACAGGTTGTCCTTTCCTCACACCGGTAAACACATCATCAAGAAAAGAGATGTCGCTGTGAGGGGAAGTTATTTTGATTAAAGATTATGAGGGCATATGAATAATAAAAAAGAGATACACAGATTAATCATTAAAAATAAACACTGCAATATTCCATAAAACATTTTTTTAAATGGACAATTTTGATTTTATACTGACTTTAAATATATCACACCATTTGTCAATCTCTTACAATCTTTAGCAGATATGCACAGACATTCAGCATTCATTGTATTCAGGAGGGATGCATCAGTATTTGTACCCTTCATGAGGGTAATAATTTATCTTTATCTTTATTTTATTTATTTATTTTTTCAATGAGGAATGACTATACAAACAAATGTATCTAATTCTTTTTTTTTTTTTTTTTNTGGACATAAATTTAATTATTGAATTTAGAAAAAGTACTGAATGCATTATGAAATCGAAAAGTAATGAGAATGATACACAGCTTAGTTCACAGACTCTGCTTTTGTGTCTGAAGAGTTTTGAAAATGTGTAGTCCTACTAGGTATTGAAAAAAGCACAAACAATTGTGAAAAAGTGTAAGGGACAAATATTTAGGAAGTAGGCACTCCTAATGGCACTCCTATGTCTTTATTTTGCAACCTTCCATCTCAGTTGGAACATTTGTGAATAAGAGTGGCCTGTCTCTTTTTGTTTTACATGCTGTTAGTGAAGGCAGCAGCTGATACAAACATGTTGTGGGAGTTGCACAGCAAACAACCATTTGTATCTGCCTTTGACCAGAGGGACTCTTGAAAGGGAAACAAGAGAGGGGTGTAGAGAGAATGACTCGTGCTTAATAGCTCTTGAGTACAGTGGCTGCAGCTCAGTGATGTAGTGTGTCAACTCCCTCCGGATATGGGCACTCCCCTTTATGCACCTTGGCATGACTTTTCACTTTGATTGTCAGGCAAGACTGTGTGCTTCAGTGACTCCATATCCCAGAAACCCCTGGGACAGCAGAAACTGAATATGTGGCAGCTGAGTGCTGTGCAAATTATTATAGAGGGTGCTTCAGTAGCTTAGGCTAATACATAACTACTGTATATACAAGACATATACAGAAGATATATACAGAAAAAAAAAAAATAATAATTAAATAAACTTTATTAAATCTGATCTGATCCACTCATACTCAGCAACATCATTGCACCTTTTGACATCCAGAGTAGTTAAAAACATGGTTAAAATATTCAACATGGCTACAATGGTTAAACCTTATTGTTATGAAGCGACGAGAATACTTTTTGTGCGCAAAAACAAAATAAAAATAATTACTTTATTCAACAATTTGAACCGTTGCCATACAAAGTGAACTCAGTGCAGGCTTCCTTGTTTACAACCGAATGCCGGCTCATTATTGGCCGGATCCTGTGTCAGCATCACATGCATGCGTCTTGCTGCTCATATGTTCAGCTTCGGCTAATATTGAGTTGGCGTTCGGACGTAAACAAGGAAGCCTGCACTTAGTTCACTAAGTATGACAATGGTTCAAATTGTTGAATAAAGTCGTTATTTTTGTTTTGATTTTGCGCACAAAAAGTATTCTCGTCACTTCATAACATTAAGTTTGAACCACTGTAGTCACGTTGACTATTTTAACCATGTTAAAATTTTAACTATTTTAACAAGAAACTACCTTTCTGGATGTCAAAAGTTGCAATGATATTGTTGCCTATGTGTGGATCAGATCAGATTTAATAAAGTTTTTTAAATTAATTCACAATATGTGCACATGTCGAGGGCGCATCAATATAATACATTAACGCGAGAGCGCATCAATGTCATGTGCAGCACGAATCTCTCCAGAAAACTCACGCGCTCTCAAATATAGTGTCCTCATGGCTCTACCCTGGCTTAGATATTAGTTGTGCATGCTCAGTTTGTAGGCACCAACCAGCAGAAACATAAATCTGCGCCTATTGTCAAATATTTGTTTTGTCATTTGTTTTGTCATTTAAATCATGTCATATTAAAGCCTAAATTCACATATTTTTCCCGAAATACATAAAAGTAAGTGGCTGGTGAACTGGGAAAAGAACAGAGTAAACTTTATAGTTAACTGCACAATGTGTATCTGATATAAAACACGTCGTCAGATTTTATTTGAAGAAAGGATTAGCCTATTATTACCGCTTCCCATAAACATCAGTGTGTATTAACAAAATGTATTTTTGGCTAGTAGCCTATTTAATGTATATTTGTTGTCGTATGCTTCAAATCAATCGTCATTCACCTTTCATATCTTGAATTTTATGGACATTCCAACTGCATTATCTATATCACGCAGTGAGTTGTTGTCCTGCGTTCATCATCAGTCAACTGTATGAAATGTCAGATGACCTATGTAGGTCTGGGGGTGGGGCAAGTGCGTTAAATATGGTATTATTATTCCCCAAAGAAAGTCTATGGCAGCCCTATGAACTGTACCTGTTAAAATTATGAAATGTGGCACACTTATATTGGTGGTCTAGAATAATAATCTGAACAGTTTTGGGGTCTCTGGGACTAACTTTATAATGTCACCATCGGTTAAAATATTCACTTTTCAAATGGTTTTAAGTTTTGAAGCCTTTGTCCTAGAAACAAACTCTTAGTACACTTGGTTTCACACTGCTAATCACATTCAATATCTTACATTAACACCGTGTTAATCACACCTGATGAGACCGTTGACTCATTGCATCGTGCTGCAACAGCTAGAAGCTGTCTACACTGGATGCAACAAAGCAACTGTTGCAAATCCATTTGTCCTTCCTATGAGAAGTATTGTGAGTGCTTGGAGTATGTCATAAATAGAACAAAGCATCAGTTTACTGTTGGTGATTTGTCATGTTGTGTCGCTCTGCATCCTGTGTAGACAACATCACTGATTATAATGGGTTCTGTTGTCTTTTGTCACATCGTATCGCGCCGCTCGCGTCCAGTGAGGACACAGTGAAATATTCCACCAATTACAGTAGTCGCCATTTTGAAATGTACTATATTAAATTTTTTCACTACTCCTCCAAATTTTGCCCAATTCTTACCAAAATTGGTTCAGATGATCAATGGACTGAGCTGCACAGAAATGATTGAACATAATTTTTATACACCTTATGATAATGTGAAGTTAAAATGTGGACCCAAAATTAGATCATTGTGTGCTCATTCTCACAATGAAAGCTGTCCTCGGGATGACTGCAGATGTGTGTCCTCTATATTGCACACTGTGATAACTGGAAGGTTGCAGGTTTAACTATCATGTGGCACAACCTCAGACCGCAAGAGGTTCTGGGCACTCAGTATTCTGAGTATAAAATAGCTGGCCTGTGAAACCCCGCTGTATGCTGCGTCAAAGAGGCATGCGCACTGATGTAAACAAACCCAATGTGCATGAGCAGCATGGCGGAATGAGTGAAAAAGACACGCTGAATGAAAATGCATATTAACTCTTTGAGAGCAGATGGCGCTGATGGAAAAGCAGAAATGCAGTGGTTACCCCGAAAACCCCAGTAAACAAGCTGCGCTTCTACAGTATTTAACCCTTTGAGCGGTACGGTCCCACATATGGGATTTTTATTTCTGTGCCCCTGGGCATACGGTCCCACATATGGGATTTAGAACGTTCAGCGACGTCACATAATCACAGATTCAAACTGTGCTTTCGCGCTTTGGCTGCGAGACAGACGCGCTCAGCACTTGTCATATATGACAGCTATGCAGTGTTTTCAGCCATATAATGTTTCTTTTAAGGTTTCAGACATTTCAATACGCATAAGCACCAGTAAAACAATACATTTAGAGTTAATAAAATACACACTGATGTCAGACATCAGTGAAAGCAGCAATAACAATCCATTCAAATATAATTTGCCGACATTTATTCATATCAGACACACACATTGGGCCTAAGAAACTATAAAGTTTACTCTATTATTCTTCCATTTCACCAGCCACTTGCATATATTTCGGGAGAAACTGATGAATTCACGTGCTGTAAATCTGACTGACAGGACTGCGGGGCAAACTAAGATGGCGGCGCCCATCTCGCGTTATAGATCAAGATAAAGATCATTTATAAAGGTTTTTAAACTACAAAACACACTCACTCACACATATTTGAGAATCGGAATATCAGATAGTTGATGACATGGTAAGTAAGTCAGTGAATATTTTAAATAAAAGAGGAAAAACTAAATAATAGCGATCCATCTGTCATACAGTGTTATTGTGGCTGCGGTCTGTTATGTGACAAGCATGACGCGTCGCCATGGAAACAATAAGGGCAAATATTCTAAAATAACGGTCGCCTTAAAAAAACTCACTCTGGGAGGTGAGCTAGAATATTTTAAACTCACGCTTGAAAGGGTTAAAGGGGACATCGGATGCCAATTTTCCACAAGTTAGTATGATTCTTTAGGGTCTTCACGAAAAGTCTATAACATACTTTGGTTAAAATTTCTCAATGGTTGTGTAAAAAAAAAAATGTTTTACCTTGTAAAAAAAACAGCTCTGTTCACAGCAAGTTTTGGTGCATGTCCCTTTAAATGATAATGAGCTACTGTTCACTCCACCCCTATCTTCCGTGGGCGGGCTGTAAACACTATTTGGCAGGTATTGCATTGAACTCATCATTCTTATTTATGCAGTTAGAAATGCTCAAAAACGATTAAAATACATTTGAAAATCACTTGTTAGTCATTAACCAACACCTTTATAAACCTTATTGTAGTGTTACCATGCTGTCTTTACATAAAATGTACACAGTTTGTAATAAGACAATTACCTTAATGCATTGTTCATTATAAACGTGCAGTTATGGATTACAGTGAGAAGGTTCTAAATAGAGATGACTAGTGATGTCCAAATGAAGCAATGAACCAGTATTGAACCACTTCATCAATTGTTTTGAAAATGGGTTCATTCATTCAAAGCTTCGTTTCAGTGACATCTAGTGGCGAAATTGTCGATTGCAAAATAATGTCTGTATGAGTTTAACTATAGGGTTTGTGTGAATGATGTAAATAAACTTTGATAAGTTGATTCTATTAACGTAGGCTACAACAAACCCACATCTTGTGCATCATTTTGGGTGTCTATATAGTCATATTACGCACCAAAAAAGCTGCTGAAGCGTGCGCGCAGCAAAGTCTGAACCAGTCACGTGATTCACTCAGAGAACCGAAGCAGTTGCTGCTTCGGACGTCATCGGTCACGTGTGTTTTTCCGCACCAAAGCAAGCTTTGAAGCAGTAGTTCAAGAAAAATGCTGCTTCGAGTTCGAAGCTTGTGTCGGAGCATCGGTGTCAGACGGCCATCACTAGAAATGACGAAATATATGTTTGTTCGACTGTATTATTTTGATAATGAACAAGCTGCGATGGCACGTTTGCAGTGCTTTGTTGTGTGTGCCTGAGGCGCCGGCGCGATCAAACAGCAGTTGTTGCAAGGGACTTGCCTCATTATGGCAACTGTTTATGGTCAGGTCAGATTACGTCAGAGTGCGTTGTCATTTGTTGGAAAATCATACCACACTGCTCAGACATTCCCCGACCCAACAAACGCAGATTAAACATGTTCAGGTGAAAACAAACTCCGACCAACGGCAACAGACACCGACAGGGGTATCGCACTAGCTGCAACTCATTTCGGAGGCTGCGTCCTGATCCAACAAACTCCAACAGACGTGTTTGTTGGCGTTTATCTGTGCTGTGTGAACTGGCCTTTAACTTTAGCTGCATTCGTCGTGGAACTTGCTAACTAGCACATTATTAGGAAAGGCGATTTGCAAAGATTCATAAAGTCTATAACGTTACTCACGTCTTCTGGAGGTACTGATCCATCCTTCAGGAACTTTTTAGCAAAACACAAACTTTTTAGCGCAGACATAAACGCATATAGGTAGATCCGGGGGCGCATTCCCTTCAAAAACTAAATTAATTCACTGGGTAAGTAAAGGACAACTGCTATGTTCATTCTTATATCCAATAACAAAACGCCTCAGTTGCTTTGGAGACATTCTTATCTACACATGCGCAGCGTCGAAACAATGGCGGACCGTTTACAGCTCACTCAGGGCGGGTCTATGCTAAAACGGCAGTGTCCGTCAAGAGTCGTGGGAGGGGCCTGTTCAAATTTACGTCACTTTGCCAAGAATCTGTGAACGGCTTGATCTGACAAAGTGCTTATGATTTGTGAGGATTAAAAAAGCGCTGGGTGGATTTTTATCATTATAGGGTGGTTGTGTAGACACACTGCCAACACACATTTATGTCCAAACACCATGTAAAAGTGAATTTTGCATCCAATGTCCCCTTTAAATGTTTCAAACAGCCATTCAGATTTTTGTATTCGCAATGGTGTTCACTGCACCAAATACTTAAAGACTTAAGGATATTTATTTTTAAAAATTAAACATTTTTAGATTTTAATTTGGATTTTAATTTGAATATGTTGTGATTTTTTACTGTTCAGTCACACTTTACAATAAGGCTCCATTATTTAACATTCGTTAATTCATTAGTTAACATAAACTGACAATGAAAAATATGTCTAAAGAAATTATTCATCTTAATGTTAATTTTAACATTTAGTAACACTTTATTAAAATCAAAAGTTGTAACTATATTGTTAAATGAACCTGAGCTAACATGAACAGTATTTTTTTTAACTGACTTTAACAAAGAATAATATCTTCTGTAACAAATGTAGCTATTGCTTATTATTAATGTTAGTTAATGCATTTACTAACATTAACTAATGAGACCTTACTTTAAAGTGATAATGTTCTTTATAATTCTTTTGCACTTTAATGTTTAAAACAGTTGTTCAGTTTATACATTTTTGTGTTGCTTTATTGTATTTATATATTCAGAGTTCTTTTTGTTACAAGAAAAAGTTATTAAACCTGTTATAATGACAACACTTTTTTTTTACACTTATTTCAATATCGTAATAATACTGTATACCGTGATACAATCTTCAGTAATTATTGCAACATGAAAATTTGATACCGTTACTGCCTAGTGTGAACAAGCCTTTAGTGTTTGGTGGTTCAGATATTGGACAGAGTTTGAACAACTGGGTTTCTGTGCTGGCTGGTATGTACTGTAGACAGACAGTTAGATGAAGCAATGCATGATGTTAATGATGTTTATTTTCACTGGAAGTAATTGCAGTATAATAATGTTTTCAACAATAGATTGGCCTGTTTCTAGACCCATGTCTTCCCAAAACCCTAATACAACTTCTTGTTATTCTTTTGATGCCTACCCACACAGCACTGGTAGTAATACCCATCCTTCCAGAGATCTACTTAGGTAAATTACTGACATATACCTAGATGGGATGTTTAATGGGTCTGTTTAGCTGAACCCCTGGCCCATCCACATTACTTCCATTCATTCTTAAATGCATTTGAGTTGTATGTGTGTCAGCAGTAAATAATGCTGTTGGTGACAGTCACAGCTATGTTTGCTGGGTCTGTGAACTCTACCTCCAGAGGCCTGAGGACAGGAATAGCTCAAGAGATGCTGCTGAAGCAGACAAGGGAAGGAAAAAGCCACCTCTGAGCTAATGGCCTTGCATCTTCCTGGCAGCATGTCAATAATGGCTCTTATCACATTAGGCAAAGAGTCCATTAGCTTATTCTCTTCGCCTGCATGTGCTGTGGCAGCGCCAGTTTGTACATAACCTCTCTAATAGTCTGAGTGTGTGTGTGTGTGTGTGTGTGAGAGAGAGACAGAGAGAGAGAGAGAGAGAGAGAGCTATAGAATATTAATCCACCAAATGTAAAACACGTGGCTTACTTCACAGTCAAATTAGGATCAGAGAAGAGATATGAAAATGTTTTGTTTGACTTGCAACCAAAGAGGTGTAGATTTTGTTTAAAGCAAGAAGTAAGGTGAATGCATACATATCTTCTCTCCATGTTTTCATCTGATCTCCTTCCAGCTGAGCTAATCTTTTGAAGGTTACTCTTTGACTTCTTTTTAATAACAACAGTATAATAGCTTTTGAGCAAGAGGTGTAAGCATTACTCTAAATGATAACAGTAATGTAAAACACCCCTCAGTATCACACTGATACAAGACACGACAGCCAAGAAGCAAATTGTGAGCATATGTGACACCTTTTTCAAGCATTAGTAAGCAATCACTGCATTGATAGAAAGAAGATGTGATATAATAAAGAATAATAAAAAAAAGACACAGTTGCACCAAAGTCCCTCAGACTGGACATTTCTCACGCACTCCCACTGTTCCCCCTACAGAACTCCATGTCCATCTAACATCTGCTTCCTAGATCAGCAAATACATTATGTTGCCCCACATCAAAGTGATTTGTGTTAGTCAAAATGACAATGATGCAGATCACTTGAATTTTAACACAAGTTAATTCCAATGACAAAACAACAATTACCAATGTATACCAATATTACGCTCACATTCTCAACACAGGGAATGTAGTACTAAAGAAAATAATTATGAGGTAGACTTTTAACCCCTTAGCAAGGTCTCTTTTAAAAGGTACATATGTGTACCACAAGTGGTACAGTGAAACATAAATAACATTTATCAAAATGTCTGAACATGCAGATTCATCATGATTTTGGTCTACATTGGATGTATTTTAGTCTGTGTTCTGCATTGAGAAAATGCTAGGCAATGCAATTAGAGTAGTTCTGTTCCAAATTATAGAAAAAATGAATGTTCACAGCGGGCCATGTGTGCGCGTGTATAATAGGCAACACCTTATTTGGACATTAAGGTTTTCTCCAGCTTGGTCAGTGTATACCAATTTCCCCCAGAGATTACGAGCAGTCATTTATGATTATCGTTTAGCCAGGATATCTGGATGTGTTCTTCTACTACATTTATTTCATATGTGCCATCCAGCACAATGTCAGATAAACAATATGTATTATTGGATGGCTGAGCCACACACCTCCCTAACACCATGCATTTTTAGACATATTAGCACAATTAAACACTGTGGTTTGCTATAAAATAATAAAAATAAAAAAATATAAAAAAACATAACATTGCATGTCCACATTTGACCATCTAAGAAAAGAGAGCTCTATGATAATCATGAGGCACTATTTGACCAATGAGACTTACACAAGACTCTTATGAGCTCTCCCTCTGATGTCATGGCTCCAGGCACTGGGCTTTGACTGAGCCTTTCCCCCCTTTTTGCCACTTCCCTACTCAATTATTCATTGCTTAAAATAAAAAGGTCAGAAAGTAGAATACTGAGCAATTCATGGGTTCAAGACCTTCTAAGATCACAGGGAAACCTCTGCTTAACCTCCCTTGAAGTAGTGAACACTGGGGATGGAAGGTTTTTTTTTTTTTTTCTGGGATATGATAGCTACCCCTTGATCAATAGTGAATTCCTGTTGTGTCCATTGGGAGTCACTGGATCAATGTGGTTCCCAGACCAATTGTCCATGGTGAATTAGATATTTTAGAAATGTCAGTTCTATATTAGGTAGGAAGAAGCAAATGTTTGAAATGTGATACTGGAATATTTTGATCAAAATAAAAAATAAATTAAATATTGAGTTTATAAATAAAGTTTTTCATATTTTATTTAATAAAATTTATTTGAATCATTCTAATGTCAAAGAAAAGCTAGTGTGCTACGCATGGGCCCAGTCTATGCATTTACCATTTCTTACTCTCTGCCCACTGTAGTATATATTTCTTAGAGCTTAATGATCCCATTACTATGATAAGTGATGATTGCTAAAAGGACTCTATTCAGTGGCTTAATTTCCAGCCTTTAACACAAGACTTG
>RJVU01049346.1:771388-786061 GCA_003731715.1 Anabarilius grahami
ATAATAAAATAAAATAAAATAAAATAATAAAATAAAATAAAATAAAATAAAATAAATAAAAAAAAAGGTCAGTTTGGGATATGTTGATATTTACATAATTTCATACTTGCATGCCTGAAGGCAAACCGTATGTAAGTTAAAATTTTTAGTTGACACAATCTTCTTGAGAAAGTATGACATTAATATTAAATCTAGTTTGATACGTGTCCTCTAAACTCCAATGTACATAAAGCTCAGTTAATACTGATTTGCATCCTGCTTAATAATTGTAATGTAAGATTGCTGTCACCTCCAAGGCTTCTTCAAAGACATGGTAAAATAAACATGAGCTGTTTAGTTTTTGTCCAACATTGCAGCCACAGAAATTAAAATTGTTTTAAAATTGACTTTTTTTTTTGTGAAGTTGTGAACCTTTCTTTTGATAATCTGACATATTTTAAAACTATATTTCACACAATATTCAAAGCAGATATATCAAATAAATAAATAATCTATTATTATTCCCTTAATTGAATCTCTTATGTTCTTTACTGTCTGTAAACAGCAATAATCAGTGGATAATTGTGGGAAAGGCAGCAAGAGTCACATCTTTTTTGAGAAGTTTTGTTCATTGTCTTAGATTACAACAAATAGATTGATGTCTTGTCTGCAGTTTCACAGAGGCTCCCTAATAAATGAATACTGGTGGCTTCTATTTGTTGGCTGAAGACTCTGTTAAAGGGATAGTTCACCAAAAAATGAAAATTATTCCATGATTTACTCACCCTCAAGCTATCCTAGGTGTATATGACTATCTTCTTTCAGACGAACACAATCAGAGATATATTCAAAAAATATCATTAGTCCTCCTAGGTTTATAATGGTTGTGAATGGGGGGCTGCGTTTTGAAGTAAAAAATAATGCATCCATCCATAAAAAAAAAGTAAGGCTCATCCATATGGCTCCAGGGGGTTAATAAAGGCCTTTTGAAGCGATGCGTTTTTGTAAGAAGAATATCCATATTTAAAACTTTATAAATTAAAAAAACTAGCTTTCAGGTGGACAACCATACGCAGAATGTGAAGAACTATCCCTTTAAGCTTTGCATGGGTTGCCTTCAGTATGCACCTAATGACTACATCTGCATGGCTGATTTAAGAAAGAAAAGACAAAGTGTAGAGAGGCCTAGATATTGTCAGTTGAGAACCGTATTATCAGTCTTTATATACTGCTTCATGTTCTCTTTTGGGTGATATTCCCTTATCCTTACCCTCCCCATCTCTGTCTTCTCAGATAATATGCAGAAAAAAAATAAGTATTTGCTTTGTTTTTTTAATCTTTTCTCTGATATGGCCTCTAGGATGCTGCAGGCAAGGTTCTGGACAGATGGACTATAATGTCCCGGGAAGAGGAGATCATCACTCTGCAACAGTTTCTGCGCTTTGGTGAAACCAAGTCTATTGTGGAATTGATGGCCATCCAGGAAAAGGAGGGTCAGGCAATTACAGTGCCCTCATCAAAGATTGACTCTGGTATCAGAACTTTCATTGAAAGCAACAATCGCACACGTAGTCCTGGCCTTCTGTCGCACCTAGAGAACAACAGCCCCTCTAGCATTCACCATTTTGAGAATATCCCAAACAGTCTGGCCTTCTTGCTGCCCTTCCAGTACATCAACCCAGTGTCAGCCCCCATGTTAGGGCTGCCACCAAATGGACTGACCATTGAGCAATCAGGTCTCAGAATGCGAGAGCCAAATCTGCCCAATCAGAGTGAGCAGGTGGAGACCAGTGAATCTGAAGTGTCCCTCTCACCGTTTCGTAGTGGTCAGAGCCCAAGTCGAGGAGCAATGGGGACCTTACCCAACGCCATTGAACCTAAGACAGAACCCAACAGAGCTTCACCCATCTCTCCAACACCATCTACACAGCATTCCCAGCAACCGCAGACACCAACACAGCAACCACAGGTGCAGCAACAGCAGCAGTCAAGCACTCTGAACAATCACCAGATCCATCATCATTTTGAAAAGAATGAACAATCGAAAACCATTACACACTCATCTTTCTCTTCCAAAATGCATCGCATGCGTCGTATGGGTGCAACCTCACGTAAGGGACGCGTTTGCTGCAACTCCTGTGGCAAAACTTTCTATGATAAGGGAACTCTAAAGATCCACTACAATGCTGTGCATCTGAAGATTAAGCACCGTTGTACTATTGAAGGCTGCAATATGGTCTTCAGCTCATTGCGAAGTCGTAACCGCCATAGTGCTAATCCCAATCCTCGCCTACATATGCCTATGCTGAGGAACAACCGGGACAAGGACCTCATTCGCTCCAGTTCTGGGACTGCCACACCTGTCATATCAAGTGCCAAAAGTGGCTTCAGTATAACTAGCCCAGGGCGGCCACCACTAAGCTTTGCAACCCCTCCTCTTGACCCCATGATACAGTCACCTTTGCAGAGCCCTCTTGTCTTCCCTTCCCTGAAGTCTGTGCAGCCAGTGCAACCTGTGCCACCTTTTTATCGCACACTGCTTTCTCCTGCTGATCTAGTTAGTCCCCCAGTCTCTCTGCCCACCAGTCCAATTTTGCCTACCACAATCAACAGCACATCTTTGACTGACCAGCAACAGATGTTAGCTGCTAGCTCCCACAACATGGATGTATCTGAAACATTTTCTCATCACCTACCCACAACTCCCAGTACCCAAGATTCCATGACTCTCGACCCTATGCCTAAAAAGAAGCCTCGCAAATCTAGTATGCCAGTAAAGATAGAGAAAGAAGTGATAGATGTGGCAGATGACTATGATGACAAAGATGATGATGATGAAGATAGTTGTCATCATCACCACCATCAGCCATCTAACATCCATAACAATGTCAATGGCAACTGCAACAACAACAATAACAGCAGCAGCAGCAGTCATCATTGTGGGGGTAGCGGACATCAGTCTCCATCACATGATGAAATGAGTCCCAGTCTAGCCCTTAGAGGCATGCTCCATCCTGACCAAGAAGAGTGCATTGGGAGTCATGGTAGTAGAATCCATGGCGACCTGCGCTGTATTGACAGTTTTACCTCTGAGGACCAAGATCATGAGCGTGACTTTGAAAATGAGTCAGAGACATCTGAATCCAAGATGCTCTACCGCGATGAGCTGATGGACACTGACGAACATCAGCCTGCCCTAGAGAGAAACCTGGATAAGGAACAACAGGGGGTAGAAGATGAGGGACGCATCCAGAAAGTTTTGGAGGAACAAAGGCATTCCCCACCTTCCCAACACCAGCCTGTTATCAAAATCAAGGAAGAAATCAATGATCCTACTTATGACATGTTTTGCATGGGTCAATATAGCCTTTATAATGGGGGTATGGCAGCTGCTGCTGCCGCTGCTGCCAGCATGGCTGCCTTACATGAAAGTTTCATCTCTTCTATGAGCTATGGAACAAGCCCACCGAAGTTCCCCTCCCAGTCCCCTGAGGGTGATCTCTGCTCGAGTCCTGATCCCAAGATCTGCTACGTTTGCAAAAAGAGCTTCAAAAGTTCATACAGTGTTAAACTGCACTACAAGAATGTGCACCTAAAAGAGATGCACGTGTGTACTGTGGCTGGATGCAACGCTGCTTTCCCTTCCCGACGGAGCAGAGATAGGTGAGACAAATCACTTTTATTTTCCACTGAAATCAAACTGATATATGCTGATATAAATATTATAACTGGTAAACTTAATTAAAACAGGCAGTTTTGAGTATATTTTTAATCAATAATGTTACAAAATATTTATAAATCACTATACTATACTATTTTTTTAAGTGTATTATTTAAAATTGTGTCCTTTTAAAGGTTGTTCTATCATGACCTCAATCTTAAATTTTTACATTTAATAAAGTTAGTACATATACATGTGTGGGGAACCTGATTAACCTTCATTCTTGAAAGTTTGAGGGGGACAAATTGTTGAAAAAAAGATGTTAACAAATTATGTTTTAACATGAAGAATGTGTTGATTGTACATTTCTGCAGACAGTTATTTATTGCATTAATGTGCTGTTTACCTGTACTTGCTCACCTGTCACACACAGGTAGACATGCATACATTAGCAGAGGCTGAAGCTTGTCAAACCGCTGCATTCATTATCGCATCAGGAGGTGCAGGTTTCTCCAACTGCTAGTTAACACATTTACCATAAACAGTCCCAGAATACATTTATGCTAGAGGGCAAGCAACAAATGGATCTTCAGTCAAATGTAGACTTTCCAAAGCTAATTGTTTTGGCTCTACAAGTAAAATGCATTCTGCAATACTATACTGCCCAGCCAAAAAAAAAAAAAAAAAAATTGCTGTAATGTTGCATGGTACCACAAAATACCCTCACATTTTAAAATAATAATCCAAAAATATTATTGAACAAAAATATATTACATTGGTTTTCATGAAAGAAAAAAAAAGAAGTTACATTTCAAGGCTTCGGTCACTTTTGACCGCAAAGGAGCCAAGTGTGACCCCTACACGAAGAGGACCAGTGGGTTAAACAACCATGTAGGAAGACACATCACTGCCATATTCCAGGATGACAATGGGCAGTAAATAAAAGTCAGCCATACCATTAGTGACATAAAAGTCACAACTAATATGATTTAGCAGAAAGTTAAACAAATTGGTTTCATTTAGTGACCCTCTTACATACTCACAATGTAGGTCAATGCATGTAATCTTTAAAAACTGCTCCACCTCAAGGAAGTCCATAGTATCAAAATACAGAAATATAAAAAAAAAGCTTGATAGACATGCACATTCAATTATTAATCCATCTCAAGTCCAACATTCACCATTGTGCAGTGAGACAAAAGCATCTATCATCATTTTGTTGCCAGAGGAGCAGTACATGTCAGAAAGAGCCATCTAGACACAGTCAATCACTCTAAAGAGAAAAAAAGAGACCTCATCCATCTCATTCACTCCAGAGGAAGGAGAGATAAGAGCCTGTCTCTTCCCACCCTCTCTGGTCACAAGTTACCGTTTTATTTAGATAACAAATGATTGAAGGCATGTTAATTTGCATGTGTGTGTGTGTGTGTGTGTGTGTACCTTACCTACTTAACCATATTTTGAGGACAAATTTGTAACCAGAAGTGAGATAAATCCTTTAATAAAAATTAAAGGATTAGTTCACATTCAGATGAAAATTAGCCCAAGCTTTACTCACCCTCAAGCCATCCTAGGTATATATTTGTTTGACTTTCTTCTTTCTGACGAACACAATCATAGAAATATGAATAAATATCCTGATGCATCTGAGCTTTATAATGGCAGTATGCGTTTACCAAACGAGTATGAGCTAAAGAAAGTGTCTCCATCCATCATACATATTCCACACGGCTCCGGAGGGTTAATAAAGGCCTTCTGAAGCAAAGCGATGCGTCTGTGTAAAAAAATAAAAAATAAATCCACATTCAACAAATTATGAAGTAAAATATCCAGCTTCCGCCAGACCGCCTTCTGTATTCTTCAAAAAGCTAATGCTGTACGTCCTCCCTATGCAACTTACGGAACCGACGCGACGCCAGTTCTGTTTTTTTTGCAATTTGAATACGGAAGGCGGTCTGGCGGAAGCTAGGTATATTACTTCATAACTTGTTAAATATGGATTTTTTTTTTTTTACACAAAAACATCGCTTCGCTTCAAAAGGCCTTTATTAACCCTCCGGAACCGTGTGGAATATGTTTATGATGAATGGATGTGGATGGAGACACTTTCTTCAGCTCATACTCGTTTGGTAACTCATACTGCCATTATAAAGCTCGGATGCGTCAGGATATTTATTAATATTTCTACAATTGTGTTCGTCAGAAAGAAGAAAGTCATATACACTGGCTTGAGGGTAAGTAAAGCTTTGGGTAATTTTAATTTGAAAGTGAACTAATCCTTTAAGTAAAAGCAGGTTGTTGTTCCTTGTTTTTGTTTTTTTTCTAAATTGTAAAAATGCAGAAAGTGTCTGGTGATTTAAGGGTTAGGTTATAGTATTTATAACTAGCTGAATATAAAAACTATATAAGTCTATGCATTGTCCCCATTTAGAGGACAATGCATAGACGTTGTGTGTGTGTGTGTGTGTGTGTGTATGTGTGTGCATTTTTTTGTGGCATATCAGGACACAAATGTGTAATGACATGGGTATGACATAGGTATTACAAAAAGAGGTGACTTATGAGGACATTACCCATGTCCCTACTTTTCAAAAGGCTTATAAATCATACAGAATGAGTTTTTGTGAGAAAATAAAAGTGTGCACAGTTTCCTGTGATGGTTAGGTTTAGGGGTAGGGGTAGTGTAGGGGGATAGAAAACAGTATAAAAACCATTACGCCTATGGAATGTCCCCACAATTCACAAAAACAAACATGTGTGTGTGTGTGTGTGGTTCAGGTATTCCCTACATTATAGGGACAAAATGTCCCAACAAGGATGGCAATACCAGAAATATTTTACCTTGTGGGGACATTTTTGGTTCCCATGAGGAAAACAGCATATAAATCATTAGTGGTGTTTTTTGAAAATGTAAACATGCAGAAAGTTTTCTGTGATGGGTAGGGGATAGAATATACAATTTGTATAGTATAAAAATCCTCCATAAAAATGTCTATCGATTGTCCCCATAAAACATGAAAACCCAACGTGTGTGTGTGTGTGTGTGTGTGTGTTCCCTGCATCTGCATTTGTTGAGTCCCTGTGAAGGGTGGCACCTGTTCCCAGCCCTGTTTGTTCATTAGTACAGTGTAAACATCACTGGTGACTGTAGGACAGAGGAGAGTAGAGAGTAGGCCTGTCACCATAATTAAATAACCATCTGATCGCGGTTATTTGATCTAACCGTGGTTGTTTCAGACAACCGTGATAATTGCGCTCTTTTATAGGCCTATGGCACAAGGGGGAGTCAAGGACCAAAAGAAATAGACAAGCACCAATTAAGTTTTCATGCAAAATATTCAAAGTCATTTGAAGCCATTCCATAGCTTAATGTGAGGGACAGAAGAATATTTACATCAAGTTTACAAACTCGTCTTCCCTCCGCTGCGGCTGTCAATCATTCTGCGTTCAGCATTCAAACAGCGCATCTCGTCCGGCTACAACAGTCAGCACTGTAAAACTCTCTCCAATATGATATATTCCCAATATAATGTTTGATCTGTACATAAAGGGCTGTGGATTTGCATAAAATGACTTAATTTTGCTGGAGTTTATTGCTGTTTCTAAACGATGTCATACTCGCTACTGGGTCTGTTAGATCACACAGCACAAGGATTATGAATTGGCATCAAACACACAATAACTGGAATTTAAAACTGTGAAGAAACAAATGACCAATAAACTGCTGCTATACACTAGGATCTGTGCGCTCGGCATTTCTTCGCTTTGTGACATTAACTTTACGATGTGCACTCAGCGCTGCTCACTGTGACTCTATGTTGCTTTAAGCACAGAATTCTGCACCCGATGCGTATAAGCCAAGCGGTTTATGCCGCTCTGTTTTGAAGCGTTTCATATAATCATGGTTTTGCGCACTGAAAGTTTATTAAAAGCCTATCTTGTTCTGTTGTATCTATAATATTTTGTCCCATTAAAAAGCTGCACAATACATTTTAAACAAGCATCTTTTAATTTTATATTTGTGTGTATATATAGGCTAATTCTCATATATAAGCATAAAATTGTTGAATTTATGAATAAATTAATGTATTTTATAAGAATACAAATAGTAATTTGTCATTTGTTTTAAATAACATGTTTAGATTTTTATAAAATTACTCTGCAGTATTATATTAATATGTTGTTTTTTCTCTATAATGAAGTAGTGTGTATTTAGTGGATTCTGGATTGTGTTTAACAAATAAAAAAGTGATAATTTGTCCATATTCTATATAATCACCTTATCTGTGATTGGCCAGTTTGTTGTGATTTGTTTCAAGTATTTACTGAATTGAATACATGTATTTAATATTTAAAGGTGTTAAATGAAATCTTACAGTGCAAAATGATAACTTACAAAGGATTAAATTCATCACAATTATTTAATGATAGAAGCACACAAAAAGTATAAAACAGACAATTAATCATATGTATCATTGTCTTTCATTACCAATTTTGTTCATTAAAAATTAATTCAATAATTTAATGTTTTAAAATAATTTACAACTTAGAGTTTAAGTAATTTAATAATTTTCTACTTTATAAACTCACATTAAACATCTTGTCTACCAACATTCTATTTAAAATGTATAGGCCTAAATCACAACCTGAAATTACTTTAAAAAAAAATGTAGAATAGCATTTTGAACATAGATGGCTTTAAAATTCAAATAACAAATGCTAATGTGGCATCTAAATTCAGTGTTAAAAGACTTCTCCACACTGATTTTCAAATGAGCTGTTGACATCCCTGAGTAGGAAGTCTATTTGATAAATTACATCCTGTTCAGTTCTCAAACAAGTATCCATCTCCTCTTTAAAATTAATAAACATTGACTTGAGGATTCAATTATGATAAAAAAAAGTGTGTATCAGGGATGTGGCCGAATATTACTACAGTAGGTACACAACATTTGTTGTTGTTGTTTGTAGCCAAGAGGCAGAATGTTGTTACATAGTGATTTTTTTTCTTTAGTATGAGTTGCATGGATGTAAATGATTGCAAATTTATTGTAAAGGGTGAGCATATATATATCCCCTTATTGTCTTGTTATGTTTTCCTTGCTTGCTGATTGATGATGACCCTGAGAGTTTGCCTGCCTCCAGATTCCCATGGTGTGCTAATATTCAGTCTACAGTCTCACCTCACACAAGCCAACTGTGGTTAGGGAGAGTGAAGGTTAATTCTATCTTCCCATTCCTCCCCTCTCTTCCTGTGGCGTTGAGACATATGATGTTAGAGAATTCAGCACTACAAACTATGACTCCAAACTTTGTCATTTGTGTTCGTTGAACATTATTAGCTACTGCGTTGATGGCCATGACATAGAGAAAGTGATCTGATATTCAGCTGCCCACTGCACATTAGAGGAAAAGATAAATACAAAACAAAGCACCTCATCATCTATTGTGACTCTTTTTCCCTTTGCAATTGAGTATTACAACTCATTTCACAAATGTGCACACTTGGCAGGAACCGAAAGGGCCATCAAATCCTAAAGATGATTAACATTCTTAGGACAAGACACATTAAGAGCCATACCTCTCTCCTCCTCTGCAGAGTAAAAAAAAAAGAAAAAAAAAAAAGGATTCTCAGGAGAGGCTGCCTCAAGCTTTGGGCAAATTGGTTTGGCTGCTACATTAGAGGTCGGAAGGGAGGGAGAGAGAGAGCAGAGGAGGTGTTGGGGGATGGAGGAGGGAACTGAGGGGCATAACTTAGTTGTGGCCTGAAATGAGGTTGCAGGGGAGAAGGAAATGAGGCAGAAAGGCTTAACCTGATAAATGAAAGGGTAGACTCTCTACCATGGAGTGTTAGGGCTTGGGCTTTGTGTTTAACTATTTTTAGTCAAAATAAACTAAGTGAAATGTACTGTTTCTTGGTTCCATTAAATCTCTGTGTGTTCTGGTTTGACCTACTGAACATTATGAGCATCCAAAGTCACACCAATTGTGGTGTGTATTCAGGTTTAAGGCCATGCCCCCTACGTTATGAGGACATGCCGATGCCCTCATAATTCAAATCGGTAAATAAACATACTGTACAATTTTTTTATTAAAAAATTTTAAAAATGCAGAAAGTTTTCTTTGAGGGTTATGTTTAGGAGTAGGGTTAGGGCAGTGGTTCTCAACCTTTCTGGGCCAGCGCCCCCTTACCCATTATCTAGATTCCATACCACTCCCCATCAAATACAATTTGGTCTAATTGTCTTCCCTGAATATTAATGTTGATTATTATTCTGTGTTTATTATAATTAGGCCTATTATTTTATCTAAACTACCATTCAAATGTTTGGGGTCAGTAGAATTTATTTTTATTTATTTAATTTTTTTGAAAAAAACAATAATTTAATTTAGCAAGGATCCATTAAATTGATTCAACAATAAGTGTAATAAATGTATTTACATTTAGTTTAAGCATAGTATTGTTGATTTTTAGTGCTGTAGCGTTTGGCAATGTTTCTGACATACCCTGTTGCCCAAAAGGTTAAAGAGACTTGTTACAAAATCCTGTTTAGAATAAATCCATAGCGGAATTTTTACAGAACAGTTCGTTCTTCCTTTCCTGAAACTTAAAAATTTTTACTGTGATTTTACCTCTAAATTTTGGGTGAATGTTTTTAATTGGCTTCCGGTGAAAATTAATCATGTTTATCATTTAGTTTTAGAAGATATCCTGTTTTTGAAGAATATGTTGAATCCCCAGTTTAGTGCTGTCCTGGTCTACATCTTTTAAGTCATGAGTCCATTCCATTTCAGAACTGTTGTGAAATTGTAGTTAAAATTCACAATATTACTGTTTTTACTGTATTTTTGATAAAGTAAATCTAGTGGTGAGCATCAGAGTCTTCTTTCAAAACATTAAAATTTCAATTAAGCGCCCTTCGTGCAACGTTTCACGTACAGGTATGAAATTCGGTAAACACATGTAACAGCCCAATACCTATAAAAAAGTCCCTGGGTGCAAAATCTGAAAAACCAACAGGAAGTGAGATATTTAGAGCAGCAAAATTTGAGCAGTTTTTGCCATTTCTAGACATTGTACTTTAACAAACTCCTCCTAGAGCTTTAACCAAATCAACATCATAATTGGTCAGTCTAATCCACAGGCCTTTGCGATGTTAAATTGCGAAGATCTAGAGCAGGGATGGACAACTCCGGTCCTGGAGGGCCAGTGTCCAGCAGAGTTTAGCTCCAACCCTAATCAAACACACCTGAACCAGCTAATCAAGGTCTTTAGGATTAGTAGAAAGTTATAGGCAAGTGAGTTTTTATCAGGGATGGAGATAAACTCTGCAGGACACTGGCCCTCCAGGACCAGAGTTGTCCATCCCTGATCTAGTGTTTTCGCTGAAGGGTGTATCCGTGGCTGCCTGACAAAATGTGATGTTTCTCTATGAAAGAGGAAGTTGTTGTAACTCAGGCATACAGTGTCCGATCTGCCCCAAACTTCACGTTTGAGAAGAGTACTGGCCTGAAGACATCTCTATGCCAATATTCAGTTAGTCATAGCGCCACCTGCTGGCAACAGGAAATGGCATGCTTTGCACTGTAATTCACTCCCAGAAAAACACATTTGTATATGCCATGAAGTACCAAACATGCTAGAAACACGTTAAATAATGCAACACTTGGCTAAGTGCTAAAGTATGCGATTAACACCACGAAACAGGAAGTTCTTGTAACTCAGGCATACAATGTCCAATCTGCCCCAAACTTCACGTTTCATAATAGTCCTGGCCTGAACACATCTACATGGCAATATTCAGTTATAGTCAAAGCGCCACCTGCTGGCAGCAGGAACTGTGGTGCATCAAAATGACTTTGCCATATTTCTCCTCTATTTATCCACTTAAATGACTATCGCCCACTGTTCACAGTATTCCTTAGGCCACTGGGTGGCAGTAAGCCTGGGTGCGAGGGCCCTTCCATCGCTGCTTGCAGCTTTAATTATTTTTATTATTATTATTATTATTATTATTCACCTATATATCATTTTAAAAGCATGTCACTGAAAGCAACACAACATATTTCATTTGACTGGATAGATGAAATAGCATTATCTTTAGTTTCTAAGGTTTCAGTTTCTACCCAGGTAAGTTCAAGATTAGTTTGAGCAAACTCTGGTTTTTCGGGCTTATGAAGGTGGATTGGTTTTTAGCAGGTTTCATTGCTATGGTAACTTACGCTACATGGCTAACCTGCTCTGGAGCAGGTTTTATTCAGGTTTTAAGTTGGATTTATATGGATTTGTCAACTCCAAACCTACTCTGAAACTCAGAGTTTGTCCAACTAGCTTCATGCAACAAGGCTCTGCAGAGTTGGGCTCCAATCCTAATCAAACACACAAGCTAACAAGCTAAACAATGTCTTCAGGATTGTTTGTGGCATTTCTTGATACCAAGTTGGGCTGCCCTCGACCAAAGATGTTTCTGGTCAACTAGTAGTGGTTCATTTTAAGCATTAGTCGACTAATCGCACGTTTAATAAACCATATAAATCATAATAATGAGCCTTTAATGCCTACATAGCCTAATTAGCATTTAAGCACATGCATAAAGCTTGCCACAGCGCACCAGCAGAAGTAATGATTATGAATGCGTTGGGGAAAAACAGCTAAGGAGACTACTTTAATATTTTAATAATTCATTGATAAACTAGTGTTTTCTGTATTTTCTGCTGCAGTGATAAAGTTGACGATGCTGACTCGTCATTTCCGCAATAGTGGAATATATTCCACGCAATATATGTGCGTTGAAAACAGATTGCATGACCAAAAAATATTTTCATTTCAATTGGTTAATTGAAAAGTAGACATTTCGCTTTCTATAGATATATTTTTCATGTGTATGAGGCAAGTTTACATGGAGTTTCGGTTCTTTCTTTCTTTTTTTTTGCCGCGCTCAAGTTCACAGAGAGAGATGGGGAAAATCGCACCCTGTTTGCTTTTATTATTTTACAAAAGCACATCATTTTGTTGTTATTGTGAGTGCATGCAAATAAAAGTAGACTCATTACAGATTCAAAAGATGTATTACTCTTATCTGTATGATGACCAAAAATGCATATTTTAAGTGCAAGTGATCGCACCTGTGCCTCCATGTTAGCTGTCATGCAGTAAGCTATAAAAACGCGGTCTTTTGACATCATGATTGACAGCTGAGATTGATAGCTTCTCTGAGCGAAGTAGTCACTGAAGCACCAACAGACTTTTTTCTGGATCTTCAGGAGGAGATTACAGCTTTAACTTTAATTTCTACATTTCCATAACTGTTACTTTACACCGACATAATGAGTTGTTCTGCAATATTAACCGATTATAGGGGAGTGTCGGAGGGACCTTGATATCGCAGCTCCACTTCGCACTCATACTGCGCAGACTCGGGTTCCAAGTTCACTATACGCAGACTCGAGACTCAAAATGTCAGTGCTTCCAGCGCCCACTGATGTTCTCCGAACACCTCGGTTGATAAACGCTAGGTTAGGGGATCATTAGATCAGAATGAAAAACTATTACGCCTATGGAATGTCCTAATAATGATAGGTGTACCAACATATGTGTGGGTGTATGTAATGTCATCACCTTTATTTTTATAGCGCTTTATACAATAGAAATAGTTTCAAAGCACCCTCACAGTAATAAACAGTAAAGTAGCTGAATGAATGATGCAAACTTCATCAAGCATGTGTAACGTTGTGGCTGTGGCAGTAACACAACTACTCATAAAGCAAAACCACATAAACCAAAATGAGACCGAACTATATTTCTGAACATTGAAAAAATATGCTTAGAAATTATACACATTTAAAATTTACAGTCTCTCTCTTTTGGGGACAGGGATCCCGAAAATGTGTCCAATCGAATGCTCTCTTGAACAAGGACTCCTGACTAAAGGCCCCGATATACTCAGGGCGAAGTCCTTTTTTGTTCTTCGCTTAGGGGTAAAACAAAGTTCAAAATACGCTACCAGCTTATTTTGAATGTTGAATTATTGAATATTGAACTGAGAGCGGTGTTTAGATGAAAATGTTCCTCTCAATAACAAAATATACACAACAAAATTGAGAAAACAGCAAGCATTTTTTTAATAAATAAAAAGTAAAAAATTACTTTATTTGCAAAGGAAGTGGCTGGAGTTTATTCATTTTGGAAAACAAGCAAAATCAATACAACTGTAACTGTGCTCTGTGCTTGCTATACTATTATTTTGATGTAAACAACTGAAAAAAAATCTAATCAAAAGGTTGCCTATGGATATTACAGTAGCTTTGAGAAACAAATAATTTAAAATTAGTTTTAAATTAGATCTGTCACCTTTGGCTCTTGACTCAAATTGAGGTAAAGTTCCTTCAGAATTAAATTGTGTCTTCATTGCTTATTTATGGTACAAACTGTCAATTGCAGATTTACCGGGCTGTGACATAAACTAGACACTATTGCCTAAATAAGGCCCTTCATTGTCACACTTCTGGACACATGAATGTCAACACATCACAGGAAACTGTGTCAAGCCACTTTACAGGGACTTATCTTAGCATAAATTTAGCCCTCTTATAGTAAAGACAATAATCATATCGTATTGTTTAACCATGAATACAGCATATGCGTGTGTGGTCCTGGTAAACCCTACATTATGGGGACAAAATGTCCCCACAAAGATGGCAATATCCGAAATCTTTGTCCTTGTAGGGACTTTTTTGATCCCCATGAGGAAAACAGCTAATAAATCATAAAGTGTTTTTTTGTTTTGTTTTGGGTTTTTTTAAATGTAAAAATGCAGAGTTTTCTATGATGGTTAGGGTTAGGTGATAGAATATATAGTTTGTACTGTATAAAAAGCATTATGTATTTGGAATGTCCCCATGAAACATGGAAACCCAACGTGTGTGTGTGTGTGTGTGTGTGTGTTGCCAATTAGTTAGCTTAGCTCATGTCAGCTTAGAGCTTATGAGCAGTGTGAGGGTGCAATTTTGAGGTATGGTCACATGCTGCAAAA
>RJVU01049346.1:786068-812129 GCA_003731715.1 Anabarilius grahami
GACTTAAGCATCATCAACTGCAAAAATAAATAAATAAAAATAATAATAATTTAAAAAAAAAAACTAAAAAAAAATTCTGTCACAAAGAACAAGCTCTAAATAATTGCTGTGAATAATTCAAAATAAAACTAGTTGTCCCCTTAATTTTAAAATATCATTTAAAATAGTTAATTGTTTCTTATCAGAACTGAACTGGTCTGATATTGTATAAATACAAACAAAATAGAGTAATGGTCATGTTTACACACGTGTATTTTCATATGCTTATCAGTTGACCACCACAGTTAATCAGTATGCTGTTCTCTTGAATGTTGATGGTGCTTTGGTGGTCCACTCCTAATATACATAATATCAACAGAAAGGGTCCCTCTATTGAATTTATTTTTACTTCTTGCAGGAGAATGTCGGATAGGGAACTAAATAATTAAAGAAAAGGGACCCTTTTTGACTGCATCAACCATGGCACTGCTGGTAAGCTCTACAATACATTGTACAATCCATTTATCAGTGACGAGTCATGTTTAGGTGACCATTTAAGTTACTTTTAACCCTTTTGCATGGCCTGGGATCCCTGTGGTCTTTTTTACTTTATTTTCTTTTATCTACATTACTATTAATGTTAGATAGAAACTGTAGTGAGCAATTGTAGTATGGCACCCACAGAGGCTCAGTGCACACATGTATCTTGGTGTGTTTTTTTGTTTTTGTTTTTGTTACTACATGTACTAGCCAATATTGCAGTGTTTTTCTTGACACCAGAATATTTGTTCAGTTGTTAGTTTTAAACTTAATGAGGATTGACATATTACATAGTCTCATATTTGAGGGACTTTTGAGCAGTTGTCTAGAGGCAGAGCAAGTTGTAAGAAAACAAATCAAGGTGTAGATTAATTGGTGCAAAGTCACTTTCCCTTGCTATGTGTTATGTGATCCTGGATTGGGGTGAGAGAAAGCCCATCTTTATTAAAGTGAAGCTTAAATGAACAATATCCTTATGGGTCTCGATTAAACTACCTTCAGGAGTGAGTAAATGTGCTAATGCTATCCAAGTCTGAGTTAATATGCTATCAAGTTTCCCTCTATTATTGCATTACCACAGCTCGAATCAATTGATAAACTCCCATTCAGTGTGGTGGAGTATTTAATTGAGTCAGAGTCAATTGCATTTGTGCATGCCTGCAGACATGCTGACAGGAGTAAACACTTTAGCAGGATACTGTCTAAGCTGTGTCAGAGTTATTGAACTCTCTGCTGTGTCAGAAAGTAGTGTGCTTTAACACATTCATGCAGTCACTCAAAAGCATGACAATGCAGGAAATGTGATAGATTGGTGTTATAAAATTAACATGAAATTGGTAGGGCTGGAACTATGCATTGACATAATTGATTGACTTGATTATAAACTCTTTATGTTAATCCCTAATCCCCTGTCATGTTTCACACAAAACAAAACTCTAGAGCAGATGCTAATGGCTAGTATTAATACGGTAGTGTCCATATAGCATTTTGTTTTTTACGTGTGAAACAACCCCATTCTATAACTGAACTAACACACATTTTCAGGACTCACAACTGCCTTCTCGACAAACCCGTGACAAATGAACGGAACCGCACTGGACAACTAGTTGTCTGCCATGTCATATAATGTGAGCGCCACAGTGAACTGTATAATTATTACAGGTTTAGTTTACTCACAGAGACGAAGAAATTATTTTAGTTAATTCACAGATCCACTGGACCTGCAGTGGGTACGAGCTGGGAGGCACGCGGATCAAACAAACTCTCTGCACTCGGTTACTAAGCATTTAAAGTCCTTGTTGGTTTTTTAAAATATCTGATGGATTAACTTTTACCTCGATTGGACTCATTTATTTAATAACAATGTCAATTGTGATATAACTTCCCAATATTATGGACATCGTCATTTTTGATACTGTCACTGAATGTGGTTGTGAGTCTTGAAAATATGCAGGCTCGTATTAAGCAGAGATGCCATACTAGCCATTAGCATCTGCTCTAAAGTTTTTTGTGTTGTGTGAAACATGATAAGGGATCAGGGATGAACATAAACAGTGCCATTACTTCGATGCGTTGTTCCAGCCCTAGTGATTGTAGATCTTGCAATTAACAATTTTACTGCAAGATATTAGCACAATCAGTGTTATACAGAATATTCAGATGTATATTTAGTTTAAATTTAATGAAAGGAAAACAAACAGAGAGTCTTTCAAGGTTACTGTGAAAACAGTTAATTTAGCACTGTTATTCTTGTTGTTGTTTGTATGTATGTTGTATGTTTGCAGATATTTATATGTTTTCAGTTCAAATAAATTGCTACAGGAACACCCTGTTCTCTCTTCCCTACAGACATAGCTCCAACATCAACCTGCACCGCAAACTACTGACCAAAGAGCTGGATGACATTGTCCTGGACCCCCAGCTTACGACTTTGCCTAAAGAGCTGCGTGCTGAGTTCTTATCAAAGATCTATACTGACCACCACCTGGGACTGGAGGGGGTGGGAATTGCTGCCAGTGGACCACCACGAGGCAGAGGACACGAGGGAATGAGATCCCCAGTCTCTAGAGAATACTCACACAGCAACGGCTATTGCCATGGCCCCAATGATGACTACATGGTGCTGGACCTGAGCACTGCCTCTAGCGTACAGTCAAGTGGCAGTGTGCAATCCTCACAGGAGTCTGATGAGGGCAGCGATGATGGCATCCTGCTGGATGACCTGGAGGGTGCTAGTGACACTGAGGACTGCAACCCTAGTACTGGGGCTCAGAGACTGGCAAGGGAGGGAAAGGATGGGGAAGAGGCCAGGAAGGAAGGAAGAGAAGGAGGCACAGAGGAGGGGTTTCTGCGCTGTGACCCTTCCTTCTCACCATCCGTCTTGGCATCCAGTGGAGGTAATGGTACAGGAGGGATACTTTGCACCATCTGCCACAAACTGTACAGCAACAAAGGGACCCTTCGGGTGCACTACAAGACTGTCCACCTGCGTGAAATGCACAAATGCAAAATACCTGGCTGTAACATGATGTTTTCTTCTGTGAGAAGCAGAAACAGGCATAGCCAGAACCCCAACCTACACAAAAATGCCCCCTTATACCACAATGATTGATTAGATTAATCCACACAACATCCACTCAACAACCCCTCTCCATTCCCCACAACAACCCCATATTGCTATAAAAATAGCATTGTTTCTCTCAAATGTCTTTTCAAGTATGAAAAGTTAGAGCAGAATTGTGCCCTTTTGACATTTCCGTTTTTGGAAGCAAAGGACTGAACATACAGTATTACAACATGAATCCCTAAATCCCTGACACAAACTTCTTCTCAATCTCTTATTTGTGACTCTTGCCTGCGGAATTGATAATGGAAAAAAAATATCTTGCATTTGTGTAATGATAGCTTTTAAAAGAATCCCATACAAAGAGCATGACTGGCTTAAATATGTAAATAATGTTGTCAGGGGCTTTGGTGTGAAACAGTTGTATTGATGGTTGGTTGATATTTTTGTTCATTTGTTTTTATTTTTATTTTACTGTAATACTTTCATTTTAATTAGGTAAGGTAAGCAAGACAAAGTAGCATCTGCCTAGCTTGATTCATATATATTGGCTTTAAAAAAATGTTTTAGAAAAGAAAAAAAGTAAAATATGTGACTTGTGACTTGTTTTATCTACCTGTTAGATATACAGATGGAGCTGGCATGCTTTAGCTCTAACAAAGTACTTTTTTTATTTTCTCATGTTTATAGCTTTTTTAAAAAATAAAAAAAAATAAATAAATAAATAAAAAATAAATAAAAAAAGGCAATTTGCAATACTAGTGGGACTTGTAATACTATTACAAGAATAACACTTTACAATGATGGTTGTCCAACATTAAAAGGACATTTTTAAGGATGCAGTGCCAAATGGTAATTACTGTACCTTTAACAGAAACGTGCCAGATCTTTATATGAGAGTAATCTCATTTGACATGATTAAACCCAGTATTCATCCCATTTAGTGAGTGTTTCAGGTATATCATTTGAATGCAGTAAATAAGTATTACTGACTCTGATCATAACATTTGAAGAGTAAACATTTGAAGAGTATAAGTGTATGGTTAAAGGCTGAACTAGCCCAGAGGTTAGGTAGATAATCTTTCTACTGCATGTAGTATTACTTTAAAAGAGTTAGTATGTGTCCTGTAATTTATTTTGTCTCTATAAATTTGAGCAGTTTTAACATAAAAAAACTAAATTGACATTTCAGAGTGCCACAAGAGAGAGGCTCTAAACTGTGATGAAATCAAAGACAACGTTCCAAATCCCAATGAAAAGAAATGACATTGAGAACAACTTACAGTAGTTTGCTATTTCCTCCAATGCATTACTTCCAGACATTAATTTACTGTTGGATTTTTTAATCTTTATCTTGTTCATGGCATGCATTGTCTATTGGCCACACAATAACAAGACAAAGAAGAAAGCACTATTAAATTTGAACCAGTTAGAGGGTATGTAGATATGAGTATTTATTTCTAGTTATTTGTTTATAATAATTAATTGAATGCAAAATAGCCCTTTGATGTCTGTTGCTGTCAATTGGAATAAATGAATTGAAAGATAATTATGAATGAATGAAATGTAATTTACAATACTGGAACTCCATGCAGTTCAGAAGGTTATAATGTTGGACAAAGACTATTTGCTCCCTCCTTTATGTGCTATGATAGTAGCCTTGCTGTTGTTTTCTGAGAAAAAGAGCAGATAGAAGGTATGAACTGTATCAGCAGTGATATCATCAGTGTGTATAATTAAAATGTACTGATACACAGAACCTGGAGGTATTTCCACCACTGACCTGTGGCAATTCAATAAATTCAGTGATTCAGTGAATGTTGGTGAAAACTACATCATGGAGAGATCCAAAGCTCTTTTACTGGTTTTATCTTTTCTTTTCATCCTCTGTTTTCTCCTGCTCTGCCGCCACTCTACCCGCTACCTCCTACCTCCATTACAACTGCTGCCACAGAGGGTGGTTTTATAGGGACACTGGCTAACAGTGTACACTTAACTTCACTGGATGGCACACAACACAGAAGAAGGAATTGTAATTGCCTGTTTATTCCATATGAGGGGAACATTGAGCACATGCAGCAAAGTTTTACTTTCCTGCTATCTGAAAGGGCTATGAAATAATACCACCTCAAAGGCATTTGACTGCCTCAAAATCAATGTTTTTGAGTTACTTTTGTAACTATTGCCCCAATAACTGGTCAATAAGATGACATAAACATTATGACCTGTTAACCTCAAAACAGAAAGCATTTTTAGGACTGAAAAGGGCTGGTTCTTTATTTTAAACCCAAATAATAATAATAATAATAATAATAATAATATATTGATTATATAAACATATGTATAGATGGATAATGTGATATCACAAAGTGAAGGAAGTTATTAACCTCATGGCCCCATACTTTTCAGACAGTTGAACCAAAGACTTCTAAATAATTGAATCTACCAAGAGAAAGAAAATTACTTCCAAATCTGATTCCTTGAATACTTACAGACTGTGGTTCTGATAGAATCAAATTTATCTGATGGTTTTAAAAATTTGTACATTGAAAAATCAGGCAGTACATTAAATGGCCAAGTATTATATAAAGGAAGGGAAATGGTCAATCATTTAACAGGAGAGAGGTATGAGAAAAGATCTCCAGTGCACAGCAGGATTGGGCAGTCATTACTGTCCTATATTGTCCCCACAGAGTTAGGCTTTTACCATGAAGCCATTGGCTAAAAGAGTCTGAGTGAGCTTTAAATATTTCATTGCAGCTCTGAGGACAGAGCCATCACAGACCATTAACATTGAATGCAATATCTTGCAAAGGCGATCTGTAAGTTTGCTGTGTTAACACTGTTTCTTCGAGGGCATGGAGTAATATAGCACAAAAATAAGATCAAATTGAATTGAAACTGCAGAAGACTTATGTCCAACAAAAATATCCATTGTAATGTCAAATACAGAGGAGCATTCTGATCAGCGTGATCAGTTATATAAAGTATCATGATTCAAAGGGGAAAAAAATCCATAATACATAATTCTAGTATAATATATTCTGTGTTGTGCAACCACAAACAATGAGAAATAAGCCCGAAATATTTTGTTGAACTTTTCTTTTGATCTAATGTGATGTTTGGTGTAGTTGTCTTGTTTGATTGTCCTTATTGGCCACTGAGGAAAAGTACATCCACATCTGAGGAAGTTCACATTTTGACTTACAAAGTGTGATATTGATAGCTTAAAAATGCTACTTTAGGTCTATTTTTTTTCCCCCTCATGGGACCGTATGATGTCCTCCTTGAATTTTACTTTTGGAACCTTTTGTATCATAACCTCTCTTTTTTTTCATAACTTTTTTTTTTCTTTTTGACATTAAATGCATATGATTTTGGCGTATAAAGTGTTTTTTTGTACAAATCAGAACTCTTGTACA
Organism: Anabarilius grahami; assembly: GCA_003731715.1. Lineage (NCBI taxonomy): Eukaryota > Metazoa > Chordata > Actinopteri > Cypriniformes > Xenocyprididae > Anabarilius > Anabarilius grahami. The sequence continues at coordinate 792,573 of RJVU01049346.1, forward strand.
ATTTTATATTAAAGATTTATGAGTCACTGGCACGTTGAAGTATTTTATTCCTTTGGAACAGACATATAGAGTCTTTGCACACTTGCAATTAAGAACTTTATGAAAATCACATCAGAAATTGCTTTTTTTAATAATAAATTCAATTTTAAATAAGCATAGATTTCTTGAACATTTTGTAAAAAAAAAATTATGTGGAATACAACAATAATTTCTGGCATGTTTGACATATTATGGTACTGCAAATGATGTGCAATCATTATCTGCTTTGATGCGTTTTTGTGCCATTGTGCAGTAAGAGACAGGTAGTTGGCAAAAGCTAACTAAACAAAATGAATGACAGATGTAAACTTGTGTATATACTGTTAACATTGTGTTCGGCTGGATTAAGATTATTCTGCTTAAGTTTTATTTGGTGTCATTATTATTGGCTTCTAGTGTATTTTTATATTTTAATAATAGTGTATGGAACATGATAATTTCTTGTAATCAGATTAGTTACTAAGGTTACAAACACATTAGTTGTGTCAAATATATTACTTAAATAATATTATCTATGTAAAATTAATTTAAAACTTTGTTTATATGTACAGTACATCTGCTTAAGTATAGCAGAATAAGTCATTGTAAGGGAGGAGAGTAAATGTATGGCTTATGTCAGGGCTTAAGATTCATTTTTACAGCTTTTTAAACCTTTATTTACATTTTTCATATTTTTACAAATGAAGATGTCCCTTAAACTGTAAAAAAAAAAAAAAACTGGCTGCCTTAAATTTTAAGTTCAACTTGACTGAATAAGTCATTTAAATTATATTAAACTGAATGAATCTTGTATAATTTTTTTAAAAAAGTTGAAATTGCTTTAATGTGTTTTCATAATGTAAAAACATGTTGACACTGATCATATCAAAGTGCTATACCAAATAATGCAATTTGTAGTGGATCACTTTTTTTAAGTAACAATGCAAACAGTAGCATAATGCATGTCGTGAGAGAGTGCACTTGAGTCCAGCCCCATTTGCTCTGTCACTCGTTGCATTCTCATTCAGTGTCTGTCAATACACGGTTGAATAATAGAACTGAGGCTATTGATTATCCAAAGGTTGTTAAAGATTTTTTCCTTCATTCCACCCACTGCCACAAGGATGACAGGTCCACACAAGGGACACAGAACTGCTGGGATCCAGCAGACCTGCAACATAACTTACTGTGTTCCCAATGAGACAGCATCGATTGAGCACAACCAATACATCAAGCCCAAGCCTGACTCTTTCACTATAGAACAGAATGTGTTGTGAACAGTCAGCAAGGAGGTCAAGGTTTGTGTAACAAGTGATTCAATAGAGCCTCAGTAATTATGCCTATGTCAGACTGCTGTGAAGACTGTGTAGCATTACAATTTAGTAGTAAAAATCAGCTATGTATGAGGGGCTGATTATGGCTTTCGTTTTATTCAACAGATATACTGAAAAGTTGACAGGGGGGAAAAAACATGCTATGATTTGTTTATAATTTGCTTACAATATTGTTTATTGCTAATTTCTTATGTCTTTATAGAGACTGATAAAATGTGTTAGTGTCATTTTTCTCAGTGAATAGGCTAAGGAAGAGAGAGAGAGAGAGAGAGAGAGAGAGAGAGTTGCTCTGAAAGCTTGAAAGAAGCTGTCTGTTCAGCAAGACCATCATAATTAGCAATCCTCTCCAAAGAATTACTCTATGAAGCACTTCATCAAGACTGACAGCCACAGGAGGACCCATCTGCCATATATGCCACCACCACTGCCTAATGATAAAGTCAGACTTAAAGGTAGGCGTTGTGAAGACCCTGGACTGTTTTCTGTAACAGATTTTAGAATTGAAATGAAATGATTGTGATTGCAATTAACAGATTATTTGGCTAGAAAACGGTTAGTCATCTTTGTTGCAAATAAAAGCAATGGTGTCATAAAGGGTTGTCTTCTATTCTTTTTTTCTCATATTGACATACACACTCAGCCCACATAGAACAAATAATATCCTTCGAATGCTAATTGATTTTAAATGAATGCAGTAATTGGTGAGAAAATAGGCCAACTAAAGTGAGACAACTGCATATGTCATCTGTACCATATGTTTAAGAAGCATTAGTGAGCTGTCTCATTTCAAAACCAATAGAAACAAATTTATAATCAGTTTCAGAAAGAGGAATAATAGATCTAAACAAAGAATTAAATTCTTCAGAACTGTACTAAGGGAGCCTTTTACGCCTCATTCTTTGTACAAACTAATTTTTGGTAACACAAGCTTGGCCAAAGATGGGCATGTCAACATATTAGATTTTAAGTGAATGGTATTGATTCTTTTCTACACCAGTGAGGCCTGCAATGCTGGCTAATGCTATTGACAAGCCATCGGTCTTGTATAAAACTGTGGAGGTATGCGGCTTCTTCTAGCAAACAGAAAGAAGAGACAGGAGGAAAGAGAGTAAAAAAAAAAAAACATCAATGGACAGTGATGGAGAGCAGAGATCAGGGCCAAGATGCAAGCACAGCAGACACACTAAGGATCTTATCTATGGTTTGGGAACCCTAAATTAGAGGAAAGACAAAGGTAAGGAGAGGGAGAGACTGTAAACAGCTGTATTGATCCTTCAGCCAATCAAACCGACATGCATGACCACAGGGTGCCAGCTTTGAGGGGCTTGCTTGACGTGCAGGTGTACATATTTACAAAAACTCTAATGCATTACTAGAAATTCAGATGAATGGTTATTCTTTTCAAGACACGGTAACAGGTAGCGTAACAGAGAGGATCCTGGGTGGCAAAAAGGATTGTGTGACAGAGGGGAGAATTAAGGGGGTGGGGGCAGAAGAAGTGCTGAAATCATAACAAACCCTTCTCCCAGATCCACTGCCTTTGCTGTAATGACCTCAACCAGATGGAAATTCCTTTTAATTAAAGTGAGGGGAGATCAGTTAAGCAGATGGTTGTCGACAAATATTAGGGGAAATAGACTACTTAATTGTCTGTGCACTTATCACTCCTATTTTCTGTACCCAGCACAAACTGATAAACAGGAAAGGGTGTTGTTAATCAACCTTGGAACCTTTAAAGCCAGAGATAAGAAGAAATTTGGTATCTTTGTAAATTAACTTGAGATTTGGCTAAGACTGGTCTGCTTATGTTCACATATACGTATGTCAGACTGGTCTCTATCTGTCGGATGGCTTCTGTGTTCTGGTGCAGAAGTTTGGAACATAAATAAAATGCTGTTTTTCATACAATATTTTATGCAACTGTTAATTTCCTGCAGATTCTCTCCATGTCTGCGTGGGATTCCTCTGGGTGCTGCAGTTTCCAACACAATCCAAAAAATACATGCAGCATAGGTGAACTGATGATGCTAATTTGTCCATAGGTGTGATTGTGTGTGAGCCTTGTGATAGACTGGCCACCCTTACAGAACAAAAATATATTGGAATGTACTGCAAAATGTAATGCAATACATTATATAATACATTTCCATATATGGGAAACTAGTGTCTATATTTTTCAATATACTGTACTGCAATATGTGCATTGACCATGTATGGCTATATATTGATACATTTAAAATATTTAGAAATGAAAATAAAATAGCATTACAATGTAATATTCATAAAGTTTTATCTTTTATTGTGTACATATATTGCACATAAATGTTCCCATATAAATGTGAATGTATGTACACACATATACACACATTCACGGAATGAGTGGTTTACAAAGGCAAACTCAACGGCCATTGAACCGAGTAAAACTGTAAACGACATGGAAGAAATATGGAAAACTTATTACAATCAAAATGACACCATACTAATTAACAGTGTAACAAGTAAAATGTATACAGATACATCGCTAACTTAGGTTAGAAGCATTAACAATACAGCGTGCTAGAGCCAATCGCCAATAACATAAACATCTTTGATTATATCACTTTTAAACTAGTGATGTGACATTTGACACCGAAACTTTGAAGCTTGTATCAAAAAAACAAAACATCTCACAGTGAAGCACTGTACCGGAGCTTGATTCCTTTTTCCATAACCACATTATCTGTATCGTTTTCGCACACAACCACGTGACTGCTTTGTATTCTGATTCAAATAATGTGAAACCTTGCACAGGTGTCAAGTGTCATTTGCTTTTTTGATAAGAATCATTATACGAATAAATATTTACATGTGTAGTTTTGTGCATATTCAGTTTGTATTTATTCCCAGTTCATAAGTACTTCAACTGACCATTCTATGATAATCTTTGTACATTTTGATAGTATGCCTAAGCTTGCCTATTTTTTTCCCAGAAATTTATTCATAGAGTCATTTATTCAAATTGTGTAAGTAAAATGACATGTGAAAGATGTTTTATATAGACTAATTATTTTAATTGTTTCATAGCAGAAACTGATTTATTACATGAAACAGTCCAAAAAAGGTTGTCAGGGACGCAAAGGCAGCTTTTTCGACCTTTTGACCACAAGATATTGTTAGTGAGCACCGTTTTGAAAAGCTTTGAGTAATGAACCTTTTTACGATACACTTGAGAGGGAAGCCTCGGTGCTTTGCAAAGCTTCATTTCACCTTTACTAGTTTAAACTAAACAAACTCCCACAATATATACTAGGCAGATGAATGATTCAAATAAACTTACAGCCATCACTTTCGACAGGGTTTAGAAGAAGGATCAAATCAGATGCAACATAAACAGAGCGTTCGCTACACCATGAGCTCACTACTTCCTGTTACCCAACATGTGGTGCTCGTGGAAACATCAAAATAAAAGTCCTCACATAGGAGCTTAAATAATTGCGGCAGGTAAATTGGGCGACGAATTGGGATCACGCCAGGGAGACAAATCCTCTTCAAGTGTAACTAAACGAGCCAATGCATATTGCCATGTGAACTTTGCATCCCGCAAATATGAGGAGCCGAGTTGGTGACCCAGTCTCAGCGAAGGAACAGCTGGTATGGCGACGGGACGTGACGTCTCCGTTTCTTCCTTCAGGGAATGAGGGTTACCATACATTACCGAGATGTTTCCTTTCAGTCGGTCACTACTACATCACGTCGGTTGTGACCGATGAATTGGGATCCCTAACAAAGCGCCATGCTGCTGGCCCCTTCCAGCACCCTGCATAAGCTTCCTTAAACCCCTGCTTACCTATGGGGCGGAGACGATTATGCTGAAAGAGTCATCACCCAGCCTAGCACAGGTTCCTACAGCATACAAGTGTTAGCCCTGGTGCCAGACGCTCTGCCACGTCTGACTGCCGGAGGGTGACAGAGGAACTCACTGGATTAGCTGTACTGGTTAACCTACTGGAGCAATAAGCGCAAATATCTGGCCAGACAGCGAGAATGGCAAGACACTTGAGAAATTTCCCCATGCTACTGGCTGCTGGAGGCGAGTATATGGGAGGAAACTGGCTCTACGTGAAGGCTATAAAATCTAGCGAACGTGTTAGGTGTCGCCCCGCCCGCAGCTCTACAGATATCTGTCAGCGAGGCGCCTTGGGTCAGCGCCCAAGAGGAAGCAACACTCCTAGTTGAGTGTGCTCGCAACCGGAATGGGCAAGGCGTGCCTTGGGATTGGTACGCCAAGGCAATAGCATCCACTATCCAGTGGGCTAACCTCTGCTTGGAGATAGCCTTTCCCTTCTGCTGGCCTCCGTAACAGACGAAGAGCTGCTCTGAGGTCCTGAAGCTTTGCGTTCTGTCCACGTAGCACCGCAGAGCGCGGACAGGACAGAGAAAAGCTAGGGCTGGGTCTGCTTCCTCCGGGGGCAGCGCTTGCAGGTTCACTACCTGGTCCCTAAACGGGGCGGTAGGAACCTTGGGCACATATCCGAGCCGGGGTCTCAGGATCACGTAAGAGTCAGCCGGTCCAAACTCCAGGCACGATTCGTACCGAAAATGCCTGCAGGTCCCCTACCCTCTTGATCGAGGCCAATGATAAAAGGAGAACTGTCTTAACTGACAGGATCTTCAATTCCACTGACTGTAAAGGCTCAAAGGGAGGCCTGAGCACCAGAGATAGGTCCCAAGAGGGTATGGGGTGCGGACGAGGAGGGTTTAAACTTCTTGCACCCCTAAGAAACCTGACGATCAGACCATGCTTTCCTAGAGACTTACCTTCAACTGCATCATGATGTGCAGTAATTGCAGCAACATACACCTTGAGGATGGAGGGAGACCGCCTTCGCGCCAACCCATCTTGCAGGAAGGAAAGCACGGTTCTGATCGAGTATCTTCAGGGGTCTTCCCAGCGAGAAGAGCACCATTCGACAAACAAGTTTCACTTCAACGCATAGAGTCGCCTTGCAGAGGGGCTCTAACGGACGTGATGGTGTCTACCACCGACTGGGGTAGGTCACCTAGAGTCCCGTCCAGGGACCAAACATGGAGTTTCCAGATTTCTGGATGTTGGTAGGTCCTTCCTCAGAGGGATGGGCCAGCGAGGTGCTGTCGCGAGGAGCATCAGTTCTGGGAACCAGGTCTGGTTGGCCCAGTACGGCGCAACTAACAGGACCTGTTCCTCGTCCTCCCTGACTTTGCTCAGTGTCTGTGCAAGAAGGCTCACTGGGGGAAACACATACTTGCGTAGGTCCCAGGACCAGCTGTGCGCCAGTGCATCCGTGCAGAGGGTTCTGTCGGTCAGAGAATAGAACAACTGGCAATGGGTAGAGTCCGAAGAGGCAAACAGGTCTACCTGTGCGGCTCTGAAGAGGTCCCATATTAGCTGGACCACCTGGGGATGGAGTCACCACTCTCCCAGAAGCGCAGGCTGTCGTGAGAGCTCATCAGCTGCACTATTGAGCACACCAGGGATATGAATGGCACGAAGCAACTTCAGATGCTTCTGACTCCATAGGAGGAGATGGCGGGCGAGTTGTGACATGCGACGGGAGCATAGTCCACCCTGACGGTTGATGTACGCAGCGGTCACAGTCCTGTCCGTACGGACCAGTACATGTTTGTTCTGTAGCGGCACCTTGAAGTGGCCCAGCGCAAGACGTACTGCAAGCAACTCGAGGCAATTGATATGCCAATGCAGTTGAGGACCCCGTCCACAGACCTGAAACTGAAGAGGGTGTGTGAGAAGGCCTGGTGGTGTTCTCGAGCCGTACCCTGCTGTCCACTGACGAATGAAAGAGGGGACGAGAGCGGCGAGGCTTCAGGGCATCACACACAGTCTTCCTCACCTCCTTCTTCAGCAGGGGGCGAGAGTGGCAAGGCATAGCATCACGCACTGTGCGCAGCTCCTGCAGAACTGAGTCGGTACCACCCTTGTGCATCTCCATAAGCACTTTGGCCTGGTGGACCTGGTGGACCTGCAGGAGCGCCATGGCATGCAAAGCGGAAGCAGCTTCTCCACAGGCTTTGTAGGCCTTGTCTGGAAGTGAGGACGAGAACCTACAGGCCAGGGAGGGGAGCGTGGGGTTACCCCGCCAAGTGTTAGTAGTCTTAGGACACAGCTGCATCACAACCGACCGCTCCACTGGGGGGATGCCCACGTATCCCTTCATTGCCCCGCCATCAAGGGTAGTGAGGGGGGACCAGACCTGCTTTTGGCAGTTAAAAGGTGCAGTCCACGATCTAGTCACCTCCTCATGCAATTCCAAGAAGAAAGGCATTCCACTCGAGCCCGACACTTGCAGCGGCCTGGGAAAGCATCGCAGCCAATTCTGGGTCGGACTTGGGCAATGCTGTCACACCCGAAAGGGGCCAGCACAACCGAATCTTCATCCTCAGTTGACATACGCTCACCTTCCGATGCAGCAATCAACATACTATCCTCTGGTGGAGCCTTGAAGGAGATGGCTGGTGCCCCACGGGAAGAACCAGTGCACCCTGATAGAAGCTCCTCTGGTAGTGGTGGAACAGAGGATTGTTGGGCCCGAGGAGGTCTTTCACTCATCGAGTTGGCCAACACTTTGATCCTCAGATCACCCATGGGATTAGCCAAAGTAGCCCTCTTCTGATTTCCACCAGGGGAGGAGTTAGATTCCCGCCTCGTTTAAGGGAATGAAGTCTTGATCTCAACACCACAATGGTCATGTTCAGACAGTGGGAACATGACGCATCCACAAATGCTGCCTCAGCATGTTGGGAACACCCAAACACAAGAGACAGCGATCATGACCATCAACCGGAGGTAGAAATTGATCGCATCCAGAAACACATGGGCGGAATGTCATCTTGAAAAAGATGCAAACTCACATCCGTGTTGCTCTTTTAAAGAATCTGCTCTCTTTTATGTGCTGAAGCACACAGGGGAGATGACCGCGGCACACAGACAGGAACAGTGCAAGCCTGTCGTGTGCTCTCACACTCATAGAGGGCGCCCTCTTACCAGATGTAAAGACAGCTCTTGAGCGCTCAACAGCGCACCGACCAGCTGTAAATACAGGTCTTTAGCGCTCTCTCACAGCACACCAAACCAGCTGTGAGAACAACCTTTGATCAGATGAATCGCGATCGCTGCTGTTAGTGCCATCACGCCAACACAAGAGAAGCAGATCTTCAAAAGAGGCAGATGACTCTTCTTGAAGAAACTCGTCAAAAGATAGAGCCGAACAGACATTAACCATTCTGCTCCGAAGCGAAATGCGATCTGATGCGTGCAACAACTTTCATATTTGTACCCATGCTGGGCAGGCGGGCGGGCAGGGCGTGGGATGCAAAGTTTGCATGCCAATTTGCATTGGCTCATTTAGTTACACTCCCTGGCGTGATCCCAATTCATCGGTCTCGACCGACGTGACGTAGTAGTGAAAGGGAACAAAACTTGTACAGAATATCAAGCGATTAGTTTCAGTTTTACACAAGTGTAACATAAGTTTTAGTATTGAACATGTTTTGTAAAATATTATTTTTGTAAAAAAAATTATTTTCATAAACAAACTTCTATAACTTTTTTTAAATTTTACTTTTACAACTTTTTTTTTACTTCTACAGTAATCTGTGAAGTGTTCCCTTCAAAAAGATAACAAACTTAAGTGTGCTCTGAAGTATTCAAGGTTTTTAACAATTTAAGTTGGAAAAGTCATTTTCATATCTATGCTCAAAGTGGGACAGACAATTAACAGGTAAAACAACTTTATATTTTCACAAACTTTGAAAATAAAAAGTTGTTAAACTCAGTAAGAACTCATTTATTTAAATGGCTTGTGCTGCGCGAGGACAGTTTTTTGCTGCGTCGACCAAAGCTCACACGCAGCGGAGCGCACCATTGGCGAGAGCCCGCGTGCATGCTGCGGTCAAAGTTCAAAATAGTTCAACTTTCGCCGCTGCGTTCTGTGACGATTACCCACGCAGTCAATAGAAACGGGGCATCAAATGACTAGACATCAGACTCCCTCTAAAATTTTGAAAACTCCCACCTACTTTGCTCTGGCCAGCGGCCCACACCAGCGACCAGTGGCCAGCGCAGCGCATTCCGCGTCCTGTGTGAAAAGGCCTTAACGGTGTGTGTCCACTGCCGTGGAGCAGAGCGAGCATTTTCAATTCATTCCTATGGAAGACGACCTTCACGCTCGCGTAGTGCAGTGTGGGATTGGCAGCGGACCGGAGAAAGTGTTGAGAGCAGCCAAGAGCCTTAAAAAGGTTGGGCAGTTCTCGACTTTATGCAAATGGCAACCGGAAAACGCTGACGGCTGCCAATCTCTGTGAGGTTCCGGTAGCAATGTCTGTCTTGAGCATTTAAAATATGCAGGTAGTGATGCAGTTTATGCTGGATTTAGTGCACAATTCATATTGTTTACACATTGGACGTTTTGCAGTTATATGTTAAATGCAGTTTTATGAAGAGCCAATCAAGCCAAAATTCATTCTGGCACTCTCACATACATAAATTCTCCTTTTACATACATATATATTCTCCTCTCACACACATACATTCTACTCTCACATACATACATTCTCCTTTCACACACATACACTTTTACTCTTACACACATATATATTCTCCTCTCACACACATACATTCTACTCTCACATACATATATATTCTCCTCTCACATGTACATACATTCTACTTTCACATACATATATATATTCTCCTCCAGGGACGTGCACAGACATTTTGGGGGGCAGGGGCTCAAATGGAAAAAAGGGCACTTTAAATAAATAAATTATTTATTTAAAAAATAATAAACCCTTAAATATATTAAGACAACTCTGACTTCCCTTACACTCACGCAATTGTTTTATACTCCACAGATTTCTACAAAATAATTAGTTTAGAGACACATATAGAGACCACGGTCTTCTTTAGTATTCACTAGGTTTATCACAAGAGAAGTCAACAACAACTATTTTCAAGTAGCTATATATTTAGAATAAATGACTGCACCTAGGAGAGGGACATAGTTTCACTAATAATTTGTTTAAATCAATAAATCGTTTTAATTGTTTTAGTGTTATTGGAATACTTCTTTCATGAAGTGGACAATTTTAATATTTTGGTCCATTTTTGCTGCCATGTCTTTTACTCTAATGGAAAGAAAACTCAACCCTAACCCTAACCCTACACATTTAGATGGAGTTTATTTTAAGCCTACTACCATTCATCTGTTTGCATCTGTAGATTTATTCTAAATTAACCAAAACAAGCTAATCTGCATATTTAAACACATCAATAATTTGTTTTCCTGAACTGTTAATGCTTAATGCATTATATATTATAACGAATGCCTGCAGAGGGCGCAAAAAGTCTGCTGATTTTTGTTGTTAGTCAGCACAGCACGATCAAATCCACGATCAAAGCCAACCACCATGATTATTAAAAATATATTATTAGTTAAATAATAATATTCGCCCACTTCTTTGAGATAGAAATGCTACAGCCACTGTAATTTCTTCAACAAGAATATGTGGATATCAAACATGCAAAGACAGCGAGGGTTTAAACTTTTATTGATGTATTATCCTGTGTAAGCGTAGATTTAAGAATATCATTATGTAGCTAATGCTGTATTATGATTTTTAAATAGGGGCTAGGGGGGGCAATGCCCCCCCAGATTTCTCTTGTGCCCCTCCAACATCCCCAGGATACTCGTTTTTTGTGATAGCACACAAAATGTAAAAAAAATATCAACACTAAATTAGTTACATACGCGAATTACTAGAAACATTGTGCTGTTGTATTTTTCTGGCACGCCTCATGGCGCGCATCCTTTTACAGTTCTCCCTCACAGACACGCTCAGCACTTCAGGTGCTCACACCATGCTAGAATTGCCATAATTACAAGATTTCAACTTGTAAAAAGCATTCATGTCCTCATCCACATCCTTTTTCTAAGCAGTTTTCCAAGACTTTTGCACACCTTATCTGATTACTTCTCAAGACGGCCATTGACAATCACATGAGCAGATGATATGCAGCTCCTTCATAAATGAGCTCTAGTCTCTACTTAAACGCGCACACACTGTTAATACATTGCCACACGATCATGGAACACTTGGAAATTTAGTTTGGAATTTTAAAATTGTGATTTCCAAGTCATGAAAAATCTCAAAAATGAATAAATTAAAAACTTTAAAAAAAAATAGATGTAACTATTCTAGTAAAAAATAAAATAGTTTTGCTCAGTTATGTTCAGCTCTGAAATATTCTATCAGCATATTGAGCTATTTGATGAATAGTAGCCTATTATTTGATGTGATAAATTACATGCACCTTTCATAATCTGCAAAATATCAATAATTTAACAAATAAATAAGTGAGATCAAAAAAAAATTTAGCACTGCAACAAAAATGTATTATTATGAGATGTTTACATATAGTCCACAATATATAATATCTGCCTTTACACAAATTAAGCAGTTCAAAAGTTTACATACACTTAATTTATTCTCAGCTGTGTGTCATTAATTTAAGACTGTTTTTATAATTTTCTTTATGATTAGGCCCATGTTTGGGACTCTTCTCATACCGAACTGTTACAAATGGTGAAAACATTTACTGATACTCCAGAAAGAAACAATGCATTAAAATTCAGGGGGTATAAACATTTGCACAGGACGGTTGGGGGGTAAATTGTTTTTATTTTGTCTTCTGGAAAGTGTTTTATGAAGCTTTTGTAGGACAGAACTAAAGTCAGAATTTCCAGTCATCCTGTTCATAGGTTTACAACCAACTGGCTCTCTTATTGTGTTGTGTTGTCTTGGGAATCAGTGAATGTTTGCAGCTTTTGATCATCCAGGTAACAACACACTATTAAGAATCAAGCATATAAACTTTTGAACTGGATCTTTTATGTAAATTCTGTTATTATTATGTCTTGTGGTTTTTATTTTTATATAGCCAAAATAACTAAGGCACAACTCTATAGAAATGAACCAAAAATATAGGGGGGAAAGGAAAGAATCATGCAACCAGGTCTTCTAATGGTTTAAATTTCTTCAATGTACCAAGTTGTCTTCTGCCACTTTTAAATTTTACCATTCTTAAAGATTTAGAGTAAATCCAAAATTCTTTCTGAAAAACAGAAAACAATGGCTTTGTTTTAAGGAACTTACAGTAAATGAATATAACATGAATATAACATTTTCCCAAAATGAAAATATTGTTCAGTAGAAACTGAATGTGTACATCTTCTATTATTATACCAAAAGTTGTCATTTTTAGAAAATGAAGAAATCAAATTAATTGTAATTTTAAGCCATTCGTATATGTTAGACCAAAAGTCTCACAGAATTACAGAAAGAATCACAGAATCATACTTTTGTGATCAATATTAAATCCGAAGCTGTTATTAATCTGAAAAAAAAAAAAACTGAAAAACGGAGGAAACTGTTTAGTAGTTAAAAGGGGGTCGTGGGGCTGGGGATATCATACACCTATGAATCATAAATCATATTATGCTGCCCCACCAAGTTTTTGAAATGCCCCCCCAGTCACTTAATCCTAGAACCGGGCCTGGCTAGCCTACCTGAAAGAAATGCAAGGGATGGATCCATCTAGGGCTTTTTTTTCCGATTCTCATCACCAGACAGGAGTTGCATTTTCGCGGGAATAGTTGTCACACCCCAGAAAAAAGGGCACTTTCTCTCGAGGAAGAAAAAGGGCAGGTGCTCAAGCCCCTTTTTTGTCTATGTGTGCACGTGCCTGTTCTCCTCTCACATACATACATATTCTACTTTCACACATGCATATCTGAAGAAAATATGTGTATGTAAGAGAAGAATGTATGTGTGTGAGAGTAGAATGTATGTGTGTGAGAGTAGAATGTATGTGTGTGAAAGAGAGTATGGAAACGGAAGGCAGGTCAGGCGCGATCATCACGTGACGTTCAGCTTCTCAGCGCTGCCCCGCCGACTTGATGCATTTTGTCTATGAAATACAGGTTTGTGTATGTTTTATTTCATCTATAAAATCGTTGCTGTGCTGTAAATCATTTTATTTAATGCAAAGCAAACTACAGGGATGCGATGTCATTTAACGAGTGTCGCATCCGTCTTTCGGATGAAGGAAACACTTGATGCCTTGCGTAAAATTATCAATTTATTCCCAAAGATACTGAATATAAATACTTTGGATATTGAAATATGTTCTAAGAACTGTGCACTGATTGTTTATGGGCAGGTTATGGAAGCAGCCAAAGCATCTTTCGGCTACGAGTGAGACGGAGGGCGGTGGTCTGAAATGAGTTCCGCCGCCTAACGTGAGCCCATCTCCGGCAGGAGAAGCAGCATCGTTACGGTGAAAACGGGACGCGACTTTTGATTACACATGAATAACTTTTAGACCTAAATGTATCATTTTTACTTCTAATAGCCTACTTCTAATGTTTGTTAAATATATTTTTAGGCATGGTAAAAACTATATAAAATAAGCTGTATTAGTATCGAAAATAAAGCTGTCATAAACCAGTGGTTGTGTGGAGTATTTTACAAATGATCAGTGATTCCCAACCGGGGGTACGCAAAAGATTTAGATTTTGCTTGGTTTGTTCATTCCTGTTGCTGGGACATTCTAAAACACAAGTACAGAAAAGCAGATGAGCCTAGAATATGAACGCAACACATTTAATTACATGTTAAGCATTTTCCTTCCATAAACGAGGATTAATGTTGTGTCAGAATGACAAGCACACACTCACTAGGCCACAACACACATGAGTACGTGGACACCCAACATTAAAAGACCAAACTTAGTCAACACTATACTAATAAAGAATACTATATAGAATAATTGTTTTGTGCAAAATTTGATCTTTGATCACTTAGTAATCTACATTAAGCGATGTTAAGCTTTTTCTTTATAACGGTTTTCTATGGGAGGAAAACGTGTAATTAAACCAATTGCTATTATATTCTGGGCTCATCTGCTTTGCTGTACATGTATGGTATATTAGTATGATGTTTACTTGGTTTGGTCATTTAATATCACTGTCTTAGTACAATAAGCCATGTTCTATGGGAGGAAAATTCAAATTCTGGGCTCAACTGCTTTTCTGAAGTATACTTTATTAGTATGATGTTTAGCTACTAAGTTTGGTCTGTTAATATCACTTAGTACATTGAGCGTTTTAATGTCCCCTGTTGCTTAGGTGTAATAGGCTTGCTGAGTGCATTCAGTCGCCCCAGCTTCACCCCAACCTGGCGTGTTAATCGCTGCAAATGTGTCTATTTACAACATGATTTTGCAGCATTGAGTATTGTAGCCAAGCACATGCTTTACTATTATATAATGAAAATAATGGCCAATCAGAATTGTTTGTTAAACTCAGCTCAATATCCCTAAAACATTGAATTAGTTTCTTTTTATTGCCAGTTTAATAAATCGTATGCTCACAAATCCTCTCATAAAAAGCGTAGTAGACACATTGTAATTTAAAGATTGAAAGACTTTGACTTTTCCTACTTTAGTGCATAAAGTGCTTAACTTTATAAGCCAATAAGTGCTTATCTACCGCCATCTACTGGTTATAGTGGTAGCCTATTTTTCGTGTCTTTATTTTTAAATAAAAGTGTTTGTTTTTCATCAAATGTTGGATTTCCTACATCTTGAAACTTTCAGTTTTACAAATGGGGACAATCTCTGAAGGATGAATAAATATTTTTTTTGTCATCATATTCAAAATAACATTTGAAGTGCTGGAATGCCCAATTACATTTACAATTACATTGTGTTTCTTATTTAAAATTTCCCAATATCTTCAAGTCTGAATTGTAATCAATAAAACTGGTTCATTGGTTCATTGGTAAATTAGGTAATTGTTACAACTGCATTAAAATATAAACGCCGCATTTTTGTTTAGTGTCGATAAAGGGGTACTTGAGCCTTATTGATGGAGTTGTGGGGGTACTTGAGGCTAAAAAGGTTGGGAACCACTGGTTTAGATAATTTAATCTGTAAGTACTAAATAAACTATATCATAGAAAAAAATAATTAATAAAATCAACCCTTTATGCTGGGTAGAATTAGCCCAACCTGTGTTCTGTCCTATGTTTACCCAGCCCTCGGGCAAAAAACAACCCAAAATTTACACATGAAAATGTGAAAGGAGAATGTAAGTGTGTAAGAGAGTTGAAATGTATGTATGTGAAAGGAGAATATATGTATGTGAGAGTAGAAATGTATGTATGTGAAAGGATAATGTATGTATGTGAGAGAGTAGAAATGTATGCGTGTGAGAGTAGAAATGTATGTATGTGAAAGAAGAATGTATGTGTGTGAAAGGAGAATGTAAGTGTGTGTGAGAGTAGAAACGTATGTATGTGAAAGGAGAATGTATGTGTGTGAAAGGAGAATGTATGTATGTGAGAGTAATAGTATATGTGTGTGTGAAAGGAGAATGTATGTGTGTGAGAGTAAAATGTATGTGTGTGAAAGGAGAATGTAAGTGTATGTGAAAGGAGAATGTATGTGTGTGAAAGGAGAATGTATGTATGTGAGAGTAATAGTATATGTGTGTGTGAAAGGAGAATGTATGTATGTGAGAGTAAAATGTATGTGTGTGAAAGGAGAATGTATGTGTGTTAGAGTGCCAGAATGAATTATGGCTTGTACGGCCCCTCATACAGTTTGGATGCTTTCATTGTGATTATACTGGCAGGGTTTATAAAAGTTTATAAAATTGACAGGATATCTTTACTTGGGGCATTTGGAAACAAAGCTTGCATATTTCCAAATGTAATCACATGCATCTCTGATGATTATATTGTCCGTGCGTTGAAAAAAAACATTGATTAAACACACTCACTACAGACGCACCCCAAAGCGGAGGCGTTATAGCATTGCCAGCAGCACTGAGCGGAGTTTTGACGCTGTAGTGGACACTCACCGTGAGTGACTCCAGCATAAACTCCAGCACTACCTGAACTTATTAAGTGCGAAAACTCCCATTTTATTAAATGAAACTGTCAAACTGCACAATGAATCATTTATTTACACCGTGTCTGTGCTTTGTTTGTTATAAGGAGAGGATTTGTGCACGTGCAGAACTTGCGCTAAATATAAACTCATTCAGCGTTTTGAGAGCTACTAAGCGGATTCTCACTACCGGTAAGTACACCTCTGAATGGTCATTATTTTCAACAGAAATCCCTGTGATTGGCTAAAATACTCAACGCTGCAAAATCACATTGTGTAAACACATTGGCAGCGCCGTTGATCTCACATGACACTAATATAACAACCAGCTTGCTTTAATTTACTTACTTTTCTGTTTTACTTAACAATGCAAATTATATGTTACACATAGTAATATAACTCTGTTAATCCTGCATGCAATTAATAAACATATATTAGTTGCATTGACTTGACCAGGCAGCCAAAGTATGGCAGTCGCCACACCCTGCCATACCCAATTGACGCCCCTGAAGAGAATGACTCCAGTGATAAAACCAACTGTAAAGTGTTCACATAGGTGTCAGGTATGATGCACACCTTTTAGATTTTTGATATTTAATAGAAATAAACTGTCAAATTATGTGTAAATATTGCTATTTTTACACTACTAAATAGGCTCATATTTACTTTAATAAATAACAAAAATCTAAAAGGTGTGCATCATGCCTGACACCTACATGAACACTTTACAGTTGGTTTTATGACTGTAAGTTATTCTCTTCAAATGCAATTGAAGTTGGAATTGTGTATCATGTGTAACTTTAGAGAAGGTCCCTACATTAACGAATATAGAATGTCCAGCATCAAGACAACTTTATGCCAGTATTTCACTGGGAAACGCTTCACGTGAAACTTTTTCTGAGTGCATCAGCTTGCCTGTAGCTAGTATACATACATTACCAATAAGGTGTGAGTTTGGTCTTTTATATCACTGTACTAGTCCATTAAGCTACATTAAATGTTTAATATGTCCCACGGGGAATCCTGGAGTATGACTAGGGCTGGGCAATGTGGCCCAAAAAAAATTATCATCATAAAAATGTTCATATCAGTCGATATCGATAATTATCATGATAAATGTTGCTCCTAAGTGAAAGTTGTAGAATCCAGTCCATTAATTGTGGTTTTAAACTACTCTATTGTCAGAACATGTCAAACACTACACGTTTTTGAATTATTTACACCAGGGGTTCTCAAACACATTCCTGGAGCCTCCCCAGCACTGCACATTTTGCATTTCTCCTTTGCCTGACACACCCATCAGGTCTTTCAGGTCTTGGAGTCTCGACTAATGAGCTGATGATCTGAATCAGGTTTTGAATCAGTTTGATTAAGGAGACATGGAAAACATGCAGTGTTGGGGAGGCTCCAGGAATGTGTTTGGGAACCCTTGATTTACACTATTCCAGTCATTTTTCCTTAACAAAATAAATATCTTAATAGAAAAATTAATTTCTTCGTTTCTGCATGTTCTAACAGGTGATATTGTTTCTAGTCATGAAACAGGTTTGTGTTGCTTGACTTTGATGACGCGTATATTCAGCATAGTTTGACAATGCCATGGTGCAGTTAGTGTTACTACAGTTAGTGTTAGTACAGTAAATCCATGGTAAATGATGCCGATTTGAGATTGAAAAGCCTTCTGACTGTATCGTTGCCTCTTTGTCAGAGCTGTTTTATCTGGCTTAAAACTAGTTTAAATCACCAAGACATTTGTGTTCATCGCTGAATTCAAGCACTTCTCACTGGATCTCACAGCGCTGTTTAGTGATTGTGTGACTGAGACTGATCAGAGAGTAAAAGCAGCTTCTAAGCTCACGCTGCGCTGCCGTTTGAACTTTGAGCTAAGCGGATAAATGGTCAGTGTTGCCCGCCGTTCAAATGAGTTTTGTTCTGCTTTTGGTGCATAAACATTATATTGAACATTTATCGAACTGTTGATATCATTTTATCAAGGAAAATTATATCGCGATAATTATCGTTATCGTTTAATCGCCCAGCCCTAAGTATAACGTATGAGGGAAACCCCAGTACAGCCGAGAGCAATATATGTCTCCCTTAGATGCAATATTTAATCTGTACAAGCATCGGTTGGGAAAAGCATTATAATCTTGATCATGTTAGAGAAGGCTACTTACATGTAGGCCATACACAGGGAAAGTAACTGTGAAGAAGATGAATTAAACGTAAACACAGCTTTTGTGTCTTCATCAGCTTTTCTGCATATATACTTGCCCTGATAATCATCACATATGCTTGATCCATTTAAAATCCGTTTTTGTGAATTAATGACTCTCTATACCCATTGCTCTGGTCTTCATCAACACACGCTTGCGCCACCTGCTGGTGAGGACGACTAACAGCAGATAGAGATATGCATCGGTACTCTACTGCTATTCCTGCAGTTCCCTTTTGAAGGGAACTCCACTCTGCGTTAGAACGCTTTGGGGAACGCCACGTGACCCAGGTGTCTGAAAGCACTATCCAAAAACTCCAAATCCTATTGGCCGGCGACAGCCTATGACGTCATACGGCGCGACCCGGAAGTATAAAGGAGCGCCTGGAGAGACAGCCAGCATCTCATCGTCTTTCGGTCCTGTTCTGTCTGATTGCATCTATACCAACTCCGGTAGGGTTTTTTATATATACCTTACGAACTTTCATGAGAGTGTGTTTATCCGTGTTCAAGGGTTTGACACTGGATGTACATATTTTTCTGGGCGTTCTCTGTCTGGAGAGGAGCGCACATACACAGTGCTTGAGGGCACTGCTGTGTGTTTGTCTGTTGTTTACTCTGTTCTCATTTGGCACTCTTCCCGAGGGAAGAGCTGTCTGCATCTCTGCCTGGTGGTTCTGCCCCCTGTTTGTGCTGAGGCTTAACGGTGGCTGCAATCATAGGGCTCGTAGACGAGCTCGTTGGGAAGTTTGAGAAAGTTTATTCTCTCTCAACTTCCCTGGGGCGGGCGAGAGCGACCGGAGGACGATGACGTTCGTGTTTGACGTCATCGCGTCCGGCGGCGAGCGCTCCTCTGGCTGGTGTATGCGAGCTGTTGTGTGTTTGGGACGCGCTCTCGCGGCAGCTGCAGCTGCCGGGACAGCGCGTTGAGAAAGGGGCCGCGCGCACGGCTCGACGAGCGGTTCCTTTCTGTCCATTAATACGGCAGCTTCCATACTTTCCAT
>RJVU01049346.1:815117-828625 GCA_003731715.1 Anabarilius grahami
TTGTTTGAGTGTATTTCTCTTTGAGAATTATTTCTATACACTTTTACTGGCCAGGGGCCCAAGTGGTAGATCCAACCCCCTCTTTTGCGGGTTGTTTACCATGCTTGGGACCTAAACACTGCCACGAGCTGATGCCACGTGTCTGTTGAGGTTATAGGCCCCTCCAGGCCTTCCTTAAACACGTGTTGGTGTACACTGTACTCCTCTTGCTTTAAAGAGTAAAAAAGTGCTTTTACTGAGTACACTGCTCGTTGGATTGTGTTAGGTGGATTGTCATGCAGGCACGTTGCAGCCTCTTATGCTGCCATTGAAGTTATCTGTCTACCCCAGCAAAGACAGATGTTCAGGGTGGCCCTTCCAGGCCACTTTCTGAATATACTTCTGTTTTCACATATACTACTATCATGCTGTAGGCTCCTCTTTGGCCTCCATGAGTATGTGCCCTTTTGCATGGTCCACCTGTTAGGTGAGCTTTGTACTTCCCTTTCAGGGTTGTGTTTATAATAGTGCTTAGCTCCCTAAGCTGATCAGGGTGGTAGGCCTTAATCAGGCCTCCTCCTAAGATTCAGCCCCAGGCTGGTTTGTGCTCTCTCTAGCGCACAGCCTCCTCAGTGCGTTAATTAAGCACTGGGTAGATCCTAGGATGAGTGGATTATCTCCCCTCGATATGAGGGTTCATAGCACTCAGCTGAGTTCTGCTCTCCAGGATGCCCGTCTCTACGCGTGGGTTTGAGTTGGTTTCTGCCTCATTGCAGTCACTCTTACTTACTATCTTCTTGAAGAATGCGTTTTAGAGGCTCTGTATTCAGACAGGGTTGGCCTGAACTAAGTCTGTTCCTTAACAAGACCAGGTCGGCCTCCCTGGTGGCATTAGGGGTGACTTCGTCCCCTCTAAGTGACTGGCCGAGGTTCCCTTTGGTTCCTGGGCCACATTCCCTTAAAGGGACCACTTTCTCTTCAGAAAAGCTGGTTCCAGACGCCTTAGCAGCTTCTGTAGGCCCTCTGAGGAAGGCCTTCTTGAAGTTCAGCTTGGGCTGTTGGCCAAAGGGAATGCTGTCACTGACAGCCTGGTGTGACCCGAGGGGGAGTTGCCAAGCAGTCTCAGGTTACGTATGTAACCATAGTTCCCTGAGAACAGGGAACGAGACTCTGCGTTTCCTTGCCATGCTTCGGGTTGCCTGCCTGCAGAACAGTCCCTCAAGACGATAGATGCTGGCTGTCTCTCCAGGCGCTCCTTTATACTTCCGGGTCGCGCCGTATGACGTCATAGGCTGTCGCCGGCCAATAGGATTTGGAGTTTTTGGATAGTGCTTTCAGACACCTGGGTCACGTGGCGTTCCCCAAAGCGTTCTAACGCAGAGTCTATGGTTACATACGTAACCTGAGACGTTCCCTGATGTGCAATGTTGAATTTTATGTCGAATTTGAACCACTGAATTCGTGGAAGTTAATTGTAAAGTGTAATAAAATGGACTGAAAATTGCCTGTCGAATATTATAGGCTGTATTTTTAAACAGACTAAATATTTTGAAGTGAAATCTAAAAGGTGAATATGGATAATTGAATTTTTAGTAGTGAAAATGCTTGTGAAATGTTTTGAATTTAACTATTCACAGCTAAAATATATGACCATGTTGAATTTCAGCCCATTAAAATACAAGCCTTAAAAATACAATGCATTAAAATGCAAGCATAGTTAATGCAACACATATTTTTCAGTTAGTGCAATTCAACAAGATTTTTTATTTCAAAAACATTTGTCATTCATTTACGTCCATAGAACCAAGTAAAATACTGTTGACGTTGAATGGATTACTTGAGAATTCGAACATAGAGCCCACAATGCATGGAATATGTTCATGGTGATTTATTATTATTATGTTTATTTAAATTATGTATGAATATATGTATGCATGTTCTGGGAGCTTCCTGGTTACTATAAGCTGTTGTTATTTGAGTAAATGTATGTGGCTAAATGATGACAGATTTTATTTTTGGGTAATCTACAATTTTTTTTTCTTTTCTCACGATTATAAACCAGAACCATACCTACCATGTCTTGCCAATAGCAGTCTAGAGTATCTGGCATACAAGATTTTGAGTCTCCCTGCTTTTTTCTTTTTTTGGGGGGGGGAGTGAGTGTTTTCAGGGAAATCACCAATGAGACTCTTGCAAAAGCTGATGATACAGAGCATTGTTGGATGCACACGATTCTGGATGTAAAAAGCAGGGAGACTCAAAATCTTGTATGCCAGATAGTCTAGCCAAATACTCAATTTTTGTATATCTAAAGAACTATAAAGAAAAGAAGCTGTTAGCCACCATAATAGGTCACACCTGATAATGCCTCTTCACTGCCTTCTTTTTCACTGCCTTCTTTTTCTTTTTTATTCTCCCTTCTTTTCCCATTCTACCCCTCGTTCCCACGCAGAGAGCATCTGGAATCAATTGCCTCAGAAAGTCACCCAAAGTCATAAAGCTTTCAAAGCGCCGCAGAACACAGGGGTGTAACATCAAAGATACAGTCCTTGTCCAATATGAAAAATATGGAGGAATTTTTTAGTTCATTTTATTATTATTATTATTATTTAAATTTTTTTTATAGTTGGTGCCACCTGGATACAGGGTCAGACCATGTCCACAAATAACCTTAAATCAATGCTTATGGGCTTGTTTCACATCAAATCAGTTAAATAATTAAATAAATAAAATAAGATGTGCAACATTTATAATTCATATCTACGTTAAAAATATTTTCTAACAGGCTGAGGGCATGACGAATTCTTATCATCAGTCAATTTATTCTAGACCAGTGGTTCCCAAACCTGTCCTGGAGGACCCCCAGCCCTGCACATTTTGTATGTTTCCCTCATTTATCACACCTGATTCAACTCATGTGCTCATTAGTAGAGACAGCAAGACCTGAAGCAGGTGTGTCAGATAAGGGCGACATTCAAAATGTGTAGTGCTGGGGGTCCTCCAGGACAGGTTTGGGAACCACTGTTCTAGACATTCAAATCAATTTTAATGCATTCACTGGACTTTATTGTATCACAGATTTCTGCATCTGACTGTTTTATCAGAGAATGTGTATAGTAATACAAGTTTGCCTCACATGGATCACCACAAATTTTGTAAGTTTTAGTCATGTCACTTAAGATGAGTGAGAGTGTCAGATGTTCCCTATCAGTCAGTCACGTTCGATGTTACGTCGAAAAAGACTGATGTTATGGGATCTCACTTGGGAGCCCAATCCTCTTTGAGTGGGGAAAACAAGCCAATGCACATTGGTGAGTAAGATTTGCATGGCAAGCCACTCCCCATACATATGGGTATAAAAGCTGGTGTGCAACTCGCTCATACAGCTTTTTGCTTTGGAGCCAAGCTATTGTTTCTCAGCGTTCTGCCAATTCTGCCTTCGAGAGAGAAGTTGTTCCTGCGTTGGATATACAGCACATTCAGCGGTGTGTTTCTATAAAAGAGCAAACTTTGCACATATAAGTGCAACGATCACACCCCTGGGTGCTTCAATAGTTAAGAGCCATTTACCTAAAAGAGCAAGCATGGGTGATGTTGCATCTTTTATAAAGATGGCATTCCACCCGTGTGTTTCTGGAAGAGGTTGTTACTTGGCTCTGTCTGACATGATCACTGCCTCACGTGTCTAGTCAAAAGCACGCTGAGGCAGCTTGGAGAGTAGGCTCGGCAGATAGGAGGGTAGGCTCGAGTCCTCTGGGGATGAAGACTTGGCAGTGCTGCCCTCTTCAGAGAGAGTAGCGCAGGTCGAGTCAGATCCAGAGTTGACTGCCATGCTTTCCTGGGCCTCTGCGAGTGGCGAAAGTCACCGCGCGGGGCCTTGGTCAGATGATGTCCTTCCTGGTGGTCCAGGAACTCCATCTCTGGCTGAACCAGGCTTAGATGAAGGAAGCCAACAAAGTCAGAAGCCAGCCTCTTCGGCGACACTGTCGTGGACTTTGCCCAGCAGTTCTCGGCAGTACAAAAACAGACAGAGGCGATCAAGCACATCTTGCCCTGGCGGGATGCTGATGCCACCAGAGCGTCCCCCTGTGGAGTCTACATCTGCTCCGATGTGGCCTGAGCAGCAGCCAACATCCAGGCCACAACGTTGAGCTGCCCACAGGAAAGCGAGGCAGTTCATCTAAGATGGAGATGGAGGGACCTGCTTTTGCCTAGGAGGTGGTGAAAGTAATTAAAGCAGCTAAACACAATTGCAAACTGTGGATTGAGGATACATTTAACAACAACGACACCCAACATATGTGGACAGGCATTCATGCCCTCACAGACTACAAACCATCAAACAGCATCTCTCCCCCCCACCCCCAACCAATAAGGCCAACCTCCCAGACGAACTGAACATCTTTTATGCTCACTGTGATCATAGAAACACAGAAATCACGCTCCATCACCCTGAGAAGGGTGAATGCACGTAAAGCCACTGGCCCTGATGGCATCCTTGGCTGAGTGCTCAGGGCCTATGCAGAACAGCTGGCTGACGTCTTCACCAATATGGCCCTCAATGACTTCTGCCCTGTCACACGATCATCGCTAAGTGTTTTGAGATGCTGGTCCTCTTCCATCTGAAAATGTGCCTGTCCCCAATACTAAACCCATTTCATTTCGCCCACAGACCCAACAGGTCAACTCAGGATGCCATCGCCTCTGCTCTCCACTCTGTTTTAAATTAACTGGATAAAAGCAGTTCTGCCTTCAACACTGTGATCCCATCCAAGCTGATCTCCAAGCTCACTGATCTTGGCATCAGCCCCTTGCTCTGCACCTGGACCTTGGACTTTCTCACTAACAAACCACAGTCTGATCAACAACCACAACTCCTCCATCCTCACCATAAACACTGGTGTACCACAGGGCTGTCAAGTCAAGTGAAGTCACCTTTATTTATATAGTGCTTTTTACAATGCAGATTGTGTCAAAGCAGCTTTACATTGATAACTGGTACATAATTTTGGCTGCACAGCAGCTCTTAAAGAATAGTGTCAATGCAGGCAGATCAGAAGCACTGTTGATTAAATGTCAAGAATACTGTTGAATATCAAATGTCAAGTCAAATGTTAAGTGTCCCCAACTAAGCAAGCCAAAGGCGACAGCGGCAAGGAACCCAAACTCCATCAGGTAACATCAGGTGGCAAACAGGTGGCAAACAAGTGGCAAACAAGTGGCAAATAGGTGTTAAAATGGAGAAAAAAACCTTGGGAGAAACCAGGCTTAGTCAGGGGGCCAGTTCTCCTCTGGCGAACAGTGCTTTGTTACGAATCAGGTTGCTATCATAAGTCTGATAGGATTGCAACAATCAAAGTGTTTATTTCAGTTCCATCCAGTTGAGGATCATATTCATCACTCCGGTATGGGCAGTTTGTTGAGGAACTGTGCTACTGGCTGTCGTGTCGATGAGGCCTTCACAATGGATGATCTAGTTGACTCGATCTCTGCTGATACTTCAGGGCTGCGTTGTGGTCATGTCCAGTTGAGGATCGTATTCATCATGCCGGTA
The DNA here is from genome assembly GCA_003731715.1 of Anabarilius grahami. Classification (NCBI taxonomy): domain Eukaryota; kingdom Metazoa; phylum Chordata; class Actinopteri; order Cypriniformes; family Xenocyprididae; genus Anabarilius; species Anabarilius grahami. The sequence goes on from RJVU01049346.1 coordinate 820,651, forward strand.
TGGACGGTTTGTTGAGGAACTGTGCTACTGGCTGTCGTGTTGATGATTTCTTCACAATGGATGATCTGTGTTTTGAGCCCAACAACTGCATACCTGAGCATGGCTCCAACTCCATAATCAAGTTTGCAGATGACACCACTGTGGTAGGCCTAATCAGCGGCAACAATGAAATGGCCCTCAGGGAAGAGGTTTGGCATCTGGCAGTGTGGTGTGCTAACAACAATCCTGCACTCAACACCCAGAAGACAAAGAAGCTGATTGTGAACAACCTGCAGACTAGGAAAGGCCACACACACACACTCCCAACTACACTGATGTAGCCAAAGTGGAGCGTGCGACTAGCTTCAAGTTCCTGGGTGTCCATATATCTGAGGATCTTTCCTGGACCCTCAACACCGCCACTTCAAAAAGGTGCAACTACTCACCTGTCCCCCCACATCCTGCTAAAATTGTATCAATGTACAATTGAAAGCATCTTAACAAACTGCATCACAATGTGGTATAGCAATTGCTCTGTCTCAGACCAGGATGCCCTCCAACGGGTGGTGAAAACTGCCCAATACATCACTGGTGCTCAGCTACCCTCGATCAAAGACCTTCACCACAAATGCTGCCTACGAAGGGTGAGATGCATTATCAAAAGACACCTCTCACTTCAGCCATGGACTCTTTACTCCAATCTGGGAGACGTTATAGGAGCTTTCGCTGTTGCACCAGCAGACTCAGGAACAGTTTCTTTCCCTCAGCCGTCAGTCTGCTGAACTCTAAATTAAAACGATGAACATGCAACCAATTAATACTACATACTAATACCAGATTGTAATACTACAGAAAAAAACTGCACTGGAAAAAAAAAAACCTTGCACTGTACATTAGCATGTCTCCACACTTACAATGCTTCTTATTATGTCTCCATTGTTACCACTTCTCCATTGTTACCATTCATGCACATTCTACCTCATGATGCCACTTTGCACTGTTATACCTCATCTAAATAATGTACCTTCTGTGTTTATACTTCTCATTTTCACTGTGTACTGTATTCACTTTGTACTGTATCATTGTAATATATATTGCACCTTTTACTGTATTCATAGACATCTGCATTGAGCTTGTCTCTGCACCTGTACCTTATACTTTGCACTACTAAAATGTTTATTTTACAGACATATTCAGTGTATATTTACATTTATTTTTATACATTTGCTATTTGCACTTCTGGTTACATGCTAACTGCATTGTATTGGCTCTGTTCTTGTACTCTGCACAATGAATAACGTTGAATCTAATCTAATGTAATTTACAGTCCGTGGACCATAGGACCATATTAAGGACTTCATATTCATTACAAATGTTTCTAACCTCCTAGACTAAACTCTCATTGTTTTCTTCTGTTATGGACTCAATGAACACTATCAATTCAAACTGATCCGTGATGGTCTTCTGGACTATGCACTTTTGTTGTCTGGGTTCTCCTTCACTGTTGGCGAGGTAGAGGAGGCCGGGTGGGTGGCATCAAGCCCTATGTCCACAAAGCTATGTCACGATCATCAGCTAGAGTGCCCTTGAGAGCCACCAGGGGGCACTCCATCACAGACTATTGTCATCCTCTTACAGACTTCATTCCCCATAATCCATTGTCTGGACTCATCAGCAATCATTGCTTTCAGCTGTGTCTCATGTACCTTGTTTGTTCACCCTATATAAGCTGGTCAATTCTTTCATTCATTTCTAAGTCTTGTATGTGTCTAACTGCATTTCTGGGCATTTGTGTCCTGGTTGTCCCATATCTTGGTTTTGTGTCTCTCTGCCTGTTCCCTCAGATTTCTCTGTTTGCCTCAGCCCTGAACTCTGCTATTGTTTGGATGGTTTACTTGTGTATGACCTTTTGCCTGGATGTGGACTTTGATTGTGGATTACCCTTTCAATAAATACTGTGTTTGGATCCCCAACCCTGTGTGTCAGAGCAGTTACATGACAGATATGCACAGCTAAGCAGGGAGAGTGGTAATTAGCTATCACAACAACATAATACTAAAAGGAAATGCAGAACCTAAAAATGATTAAGAAAAATATGAAAATGACTTTTAAAGCTGTTTTGTAGCTTTTCAGGTCAAGTCAGTTCAAAGATTTTTTTTTTTTTTCACAAGCAGTTCCCCTGGTTAAGATGTAGCAATTAAATATATGCATACACATAAAACCAAAGGTGCTGTACTATGGAGAGAAAAAACAAAACAAAACAAAAAAACAATGAATATTTGGAATTAAGCATGTCTGAGTCTTGCACAACTAGAGATGTGTGAGTACATATCCACAGAGAAGTAAATAAAGCAGGCTCTTCTCTGTCACAAGTGTATTCCTTCACCTCATACAAAAAAGAATGCTGTAATATCTCCCATGTTTCCACATATGTCTAAAACCATGAGTGCTGCCAGTTACCGCAGAGAGGAGAGGGATCAGAGAAGGTGTGCTGAAAAAGAGGGGAAGAATCACAGTAACCCCTAAGGGCTGGCTCTGGTGGAGGAACTGAGAGGTGTTTGGCTTGTGTTGCATTCTGGGGGAGTGCAGTGTCTCCCAGAAGGAGGCTATAAAAAGACAAAAGAGGCAGCAGTCCATGTGGAGTGACTGTTGAATGTGAGTGAACACCCACTCCAAATCCCCTGCTACCAGAGACACACACTTATATACAACACACACATATACAGTGGACACACTCAGAGAGCTGGAAAAGTAGAGTCATTAGCGCCCTCTTACTTACATAAGGGATGTAAATAGAGATCAGTGCTCAGCTTTCAGAACATCAGTGGGGAATATGAGACTCAATCATAAGGTCTCACTGCACTTAGCTCTCTTTCTCTCTCTCTCGTGCGCATGCGTGGGTGTTTGCTGAGTGAGTGGAGTGTGAATCGGAGCATGGCTGTGGAAATTTTCCCCTATTTCTAAGGTCTGATTTGCTTAAGTGTTGTCACTGTATATGGTTAAAAAAGCACTGAAAGTATTGTTGTGGGAAAGTATTGTTATGGGGGAGTTGTATCGGGCAGTTGTTGTTTTTTTTTTGTTTTTTTTAACTGGCTGTCATGGTGAATGCGGAGAAGGCAAGTTATGAGCAACTCACCTGGCGACATGGAATAAATGTGGCGGTCGGAGTTGAGTGCTCAATTGAAGAATGAGTGTTAAGCCACAGTCACAGTAGACTTTAAGCACATGAAATTTCTATGGACACTGTAATGGTCGTGATATGATGTCACACTCTGCAGCGTCTTCTTTTTTTATAAACATCAATTCAACATATAGCAAATAGTAATACATTTAAAAATCTAAAAATATACAATCTACTTGACTTGACTGCAAAAATATGCATTCTTTTAACTCAGCCAAGAGGTCATGCCATGATGTATTGATCATCTACTGGTCACAAGTCTTCACATGATGCGAATTTGCAGGTCAGAGTTCAGCAAACTTGAACTTTGAAAAACAGCAATGCTAACCCTTACGAAAAAGAAATGTATTCAAGTGTGCTATTAGTATACTTTTAAACAAAAAATTAGAAAGTATACTTTCAGTCTACTTTTTATATACTTTTCAGAAATATACTTTATGTACTTCTTAAAAAATACTTAAAATTGCACATAAGTATACTTGACTTGACTTATACTGACAGAAAAGTCTAAGTATATCTGGCCTATACTTGGACTCTACAAATCTATACAAAAGACTACTTGGTCTTTTGATCGATATACTTAAAAGTATATTTATAAAAGTATAGTATAAAAGTACATTGTTTGAAAATATTGATTTATAAAGAAAACAGATATATTCCTACTTCTGGGTATCTGAATTTTTGTGTAGGCTAGTCCACTGGTAGTGTACATAGGAATTTACTTCAAATCTACTTCACTCTTTCCTCGCCATTGACTGAATTTTCACGCTATACGGTACGGGGCGCTGTTACGCATCTTCCGAAAGAGAACAGAATCTCTGGATCAAAAGGCAGGAGGAGAAGAAGCTGAAACACGCGATAGAAGATTACTCATGAAAATGTAAAATAAAGCGATCATCAAACATTAAACAGCATATAAATACAAACTTTGGGGTGTTTGTGGACTCAATCTACTCCACCTGAGTTTGATCATCGTTCTGAATCCCATCTGGACATAATCTTTGACAAAAATGCAATTTTCTCAGCTTTTTGTTTAAAATGTTTCCTTTTTTTTTATTTTTATGAAACTTACCCACATTTAAGTGTTGATAAAAAAAGGATTCCTGAAGCTAGAATTAAATGTTTTTAAAATGGAAAAAGTTAAAGTACAGTTAAAGGTATTTCAAGTATAAAAAATAATACCTAAATAGGAACAAAGTAGTATACTTAAAGTGCAAAAATAATATATAAAAAGTAAACTATAAGTGTGATGTTATGTTCACTTAAAGAAAACTTACAAGTATACTTGCACTTAACTAGTAGTTTACTGAGAGTATATTTCAAAGTGTACTTTCATATACTAAAAATGTACTAATACAAAGTTCTGGCATGAAACTCTAATGGGAAGGCTAATAGGTCTTTTAACTCATCCTGCTCATAATCACATCATTATCTATAGGACACATTTCTAATTCATTTAACAGATACACATCTTTTATCTTGCAAAAATGGCATATTCTATACTGGAATTTGCTGTTTTTGTGCTGTCCGATTTGGTAAATGTGAGGCTTTGCTCTTCAGATTAGCTCTAAAATACATATTTCTGTATATATTTCTCATAAATATATATATATATAAAAAAAAATTAACAAACTATTGTCATTACACAGAAATTACATAGGAATTGCCTAAAACCATGACATCCATTGCATTACAATGGTTAAACTTAATGGATCTAATCATGGCCACACTTTCTATGAACTCAGTATTCATAATATTATATACACATTATATTCACATTTGTCAAGGGTTATAAAGCATTCAGAATTCCTCATGATTGACTTAAACCTATATAATTTTATAGATTTAACATATATCTTGTGGCGAGGGGGGCTTGGTTCAGCGAAGTCTGCAGCGGGAGAGAGAGTCGGGAGACGTGCGGTGAGTGAGTGGGTTAAACGCAAATAATGAACACCTGTCTCTTGTTTCAGTAATTGGAGTGGAGAGAGTATAAAACGCCAGGAGAAACAGGAGTGTGCGAGAGAGAGAAGGACTGCTGACTGGTGGAACTGAACGAGCTCTTAAGTCTCTGCTGGAGTGAAAGTTATTTTGTGACTGTGTTTATGTTTTTGTGCTACCTGCACAACGTTCTGTTTTGAGAGTGAATTTATGACAATAAAAGCCACCGTCAGCAGTCAAGCCGACCCTGTCCTCTTCCTTCCCCAACAAGAACCTCGTTACAATGGTGCCGAAACCCGGGAAGGAAGAAGGTGAGCAGCCGCCATGCAGACACCGTCCTCCACGCCATTTGCGGACGTCATCTCATCCCTCGCGGTCCTGCACCAAGAACAACACCAAGCCCTGCTGGACTTACAAAACGACCAGAAGCGGCGTTTCCAAGCCATCCTGCAAGCCCAGCAGGAGGACCGCGAGAGGTTCCGGAGCTGGATTGACCGGGAGGTTCGTACAGAGACCATCAGGCAGACGTTTGTGCCAAGCCACCTGCCACTTAACAAGATGGGGCCCCAGGATGGCCCGGAGGCGTTTATTGATCTCTTCGAGAAGTCCGCCGAGGCGTGCGGATGGCCACAGGACCAATGGCCCATGAGACTGATCCCACTGCTCTCTGGAGAATCGCAGGTGGCGGCACAGCAGCTGCCAGTACAGAACCTCCTGGTCTTCGACGACCTCAAGAGGGCCATCATCCTGACGGTGGACAATAAAAGCCACCGTCAGCAGTCAAGCCGACCCTGTCCTCTTCCTTCCCCAACAAGAACCTTGTTACATATCTATTTCTGCTTAGTCATGACTGATAAAGTGTTATGATGTTTGTGGCGAGGGGGGCGTGGTTTAGCGGAGCCTGCAACGGGAGAGAGCGTCAGGGGATGCGCGGTGAGTGAACGAGCTGAATGCAAATCACGAACACCTGTTTCTCGTTCCAGTAATTGGCGTGGAGACAGGATAAAACACCAGGAGAAGCAGGAGCGTGGGAGAGAGAGAGGGACTGCTGTTAGACCCATACCTGGTTGTTGATTGTCTGGAGTGAAGCCCGTCCTTGGATGTGGAATTATTGAATGTGCATTGCACTGCCTTTTGTTTATGTATTTGATATTTTCTCTGGTGAGAATAAAAGTCTAGCAGCAGTCAAAGCCGACCCTTGTCCTCTTCCTTCCCACAACACAAGAACCTTACCACACTGGTGCCGAAACCCGGGAAGGTAGACGGAAGCCGCCGCCATGCAGGCAAACCCTGCCACTGGTACGCCGTTTGCGGACATCATCGCGTCCCTCGCGGTCCTACACCAGGACCAACACCGCGCCCTGCTGGATCTCCGGGAGGACCAGGAGCGCCGCTTCGAGGCAGTCATCCGGAGCCAGCAGGAGGACCGCGAGAGGTTCCGGAGCTGGATTGACCGGGGGGTTCCTGGGGAGTCCATCGAAGCAGCTGCTGCCAACTTCCAGCTGCCACTGCAGAAGATGGGCCCACAAGATGACCCGGAGGCCTTCCTGGACCTCTTCGAGAAGTCTGCGGAGGTGTCAGGTTGGCCCCGGGACCAGTGGCCCATGCGGCTCGTCCCACTGCTCTCGGGCGAGTCGCAGGTGGCAGCGCAGCAGCTGCCCATCCAGAACCTCCTGGTCTTTGAAGACCTAAAAAGGGCCATCCTGCAGCGGGTCGGCCGCTCCCCAGAGCAGCACCGACAGCGGTTCCGGACTCTGGAGCTGGGGGAGGCGGGCCGGCCCTTCGTGTTGGCCCAACAGCTCCGGGACTCGTGCCGCAAATGGCTGTTGGCCGACGGAGGCGACGTGGAGCGGATGATCGATCGGGTGGTGCTGGAACAGTTCACCACTCGGCTTCCGAAGAAGACCGCAGGTGGACAGGCTCTCCACATGGACCACATGGTGGCATGCCCAGGGGTCGGCGAACCCCTGCCATCTGTCTCTCTCTCTCCCTCTCTTCCTCCCCTCTCTCTCTAGACCTATTCCTCTACCCAGGTCCCGTCCGCCCGGCCCACCTCGTGTTCCGCCCCGGGGGCGGGGTGGAACGGATTACCGACAGTTTGTGGTGCCGAGAGCCCCACCCAGGGGGGCGGGACTGTCCACTGCCGGGCCGGACCCCGCGCCTGCTTCTCCCCTCTCTCCACGCCAATCATTCGGCCCGTTCTCCGCCACTGGAGCGGCGGGCAGGTCTGGGCCGGCCTGTTGGTGTTGCGGGGACCCGGATCACTTCACAGACCGGTGTCCAGTGATGGAGGTGGGGACATTGATCCGGGTCCCGGACGACCCGCAGGCCGCCCCCGGTCAAGCTGGCCAGTACCAGATACCAGTGAGTATCAAGGGGGCAACCTATCAGGCTTTGGTGGACTCAGGTTGTAACCAAACCTCCGTGCATTTCAGCCTGATGTCATCCGGGGCATTGGATACAGGCCGCATGGTTAGGGTATGGTGTGTGCACGGGGATATCGCGAGTTATCCGTTAGTGTCAGTCAGTATTCTATTTAGGGGACAAAAGCATAGTATGGAGGTGGCAGTTAATCCGCACCTCCGGCACCCGATCATTTTGGGGACGAATTGGCCCGCATTTAATAAATTATTGGGACATTTATGCTCGGGTGCCTCTTGGAATAAATGCTTGCGGGGAAAGGAAGTGCGAGTGCAGGTGGGGGAGACTGACCGGGGACCAGTGGTGACTGCCTCAGGGGAACAGAGCGGGATCGGGAGACTGATTCTCTCGGACCGTGATGATTTTCCCCTGGAGCAGTCTCACGATGAAACGCTAAAAAATGCGTTTGAAAGGGTCAGCACAATCGACGGTCAGCCTCTCCAGCCTGGACGACCA
>RJVU01049346.1:829215-854922 GCA_003731715.1 Anabarilius grahami
ACTAATCTGCGTAAATTTGCACCGGGAGAGAAAGTGCTCGTATTACTCCCCACGTCAAGCTCGAAATTACTGGCAAAGTGGCAAGGACCATTTGAGGTCACATGGCAAGTTGGTGATCTCGATTATGAAGTAATACGGTCCGATAGGAGAGGGGCACGTCAAATTTATCACCTCAATCTCCTTAAAAAGTGGAGTGAGGAGGAGTCAGTGATGCTGGCGACGGTGATTAGCGGGGAGGATGATCTCGGGCCAGAGGCGAATGTAAAAAAACAATCCCTCACTCTGGCCCCAGGGGGAGATCACCTTTCGCCCTCACAGCTCACTGATGTTTCCAAATTACAGGCTGAGTTTGCCGACGTGTTCTCTCCCCTACCGGGCCGTACTGACCTCATTCAGCACCACATCGAGACAGAGCCGGGCATGGTGATTCGCAGCCGGCCGTATAGATTACCTGAACACAAAAAAAAGGTGGTTCAGGCGGAATTAGATGCAATGCTTGAAATGGGGGTAATAGAGGAATCCAGCAGTAACTGGGCGAGCCCGATAGTTTTGGTTCCCAAAACAGACGGCTCAGTGCGGTTCTGTGTGGATTATCGCAAGGTGAATGCAGTGTCGAAATTCGACGCGTATCCAATGCCGCGTGTGGACGAATTGCTTGACCGGCTCGGTACAGCTTGATTTTATTCGACACTGGACTTGACGAAAGGGTATTGGCAGATCCCCTTGTCTCCATTATCCAAAGAAAAGACCGCTTTCACGACGCCTTTTGGATTACACCAATTTGTAACCCTTCCGTTCGGGCTGTTCAGGGCACCGGCTACCTTTCAGCGACTCATGGACAAGATCCTACGGCCCCATGCTGCATATGACGACATTATTATTTTTAGTAATGATTGGCAGCGGCATATGCAGCATCTGAGGGCTGTCCTGAGGTCGCTGAGAGGGGCTGGGCTCACGGCCAACCCGAAGAAGTGTGCAATTGGGCGCGTGGAAGTAAGATATCTGGGCTTCCACTTGGGATATGGACAGGTGCGTCCCCAAATTGATAAAACAGCAGCGGTTGCGACCTGTCCGCGTCCCAAGACCAAAAAGGAGGTCAGACAGTTCCTCGGGCTGGCGGGATATTACAGGAGGTTTGTTCCTAACTATTCGGACCTCACCAGCCCGTTGACTGATCTGACTAAAAAGGATGCACCAGATACGGTCCAGTGGACGGAGCTGTGCCAGCAGGCCTTTACCCTGAGTCGGGCGGTGGGGGTATGTGGCGAGAGGGGCGTGGTTTAGCGGAGCCTGCAACGGGAGAGAGCGTCAGGGGACGCGCGGTGAGTGAACGAGCTGAATGCAAATCACGAACACCTGTTTCTCGTTTTGTTTATGTATTTGATATTTTCTCTGGTGAGAATAAAAGTCTAGCAGCAGTCAAAGCCGACCCTTGTCCTCTTCCTTCCCACAACACAAGAACCTTACCACAATGTTATTGTATAAGTCCTTACAGCTTGAAGTGTCATGATGCATTATAAAACTTCATTTACCTTTATAATATAATATATTCATTAACGTTATAATGTAATTATAATGTGTGTGTGTTTAAAATGCTTTATGGATACTGAGTTCATATTTACCGTAAACACTATATATTACAATGACTTCATGGAGTATTAAAAAATTCAATATGACTCCATGATTTGAAATAAGCCTACCATAATAATAAAGCTACAATATGTAAATTTTTCGCTGCTAGAGGTCGCCTATTCAAAACAAAGGCGTATCTTGATGACGGCAAGTTTGAGAGCAGAATCTTAGGAGATATCGTCTTCACCTCACGGTCAGTGGAAAAGAATCAGGACAGGACTCGAGCAGAAATCATGTTCATGGGTGAGATTATTAACGTTACTGTAGTATGAAGCAGAGAAGGGCCGAGTGATGTTGAAGCTGAATGAGGCCGCTGGAGAGATTGATAATGAGAGACAAACGCAACACATGTCCCGAGAGCAGCTGAACATTTATTATGCCACAGTCGTTGCTTCCACTTCTTCCGGTCAAGCGTATGAGGTAACATAGCTCTGTTTATCATATTAGAGACATTTGACTGTGTTGAGAATGATGTTATAACATTACTCTGTGCATTCGCTCGGTGGCTGCTGTGAGACACTTGTTACACACTGCAGTAAGCTAGATCAATATTAGAATATCACAATAATAAACGCTGGGTGGCTTGTGTTGATAAATGGCATGCAATTAATTTTAAAACATATTGTATGATGGAGAAAATGCTGTATTAGGTACTTGACAAAATAGTTTTTCTTTGAGGCATGGTAAAAGCATGGTAGTCTTAGAAAATCAAGAAAACTAGATTTAAACAATGACTAAATGTGTTGAGCTATATAACAAGAATTCGTTCTCTGTCTATAAATGTAACCAAACAGTTGTTCGCTTGTCTAATAAAACATGTAATATATTAAAGCATCTTTGGTGATTCCATGGTTTCTACAAAATAAAACCGGAAACCGAGGGTAACATATGATGCCATTAACAGGCGACTCCCAGACACGTCTCGTATACTTGGTTAAAATCGCGATTTTCTCACGATTTACAAATAGTTGGAAACATTTGGGATATTGTAAAAGTTTTCTCTTTATCTTCTAATGTGTCCTGTCAATTGTGTTACTCTGTCAACTGCGTTATGTGTGGTTTTTATGTCATAAATCTTGTAAATGTGAAACTAAACCGTCAGAAAAAAAAGATGGGGATATCTCTGGAGATGGAAGTCTTGGGTAAGGATGGTGAATAACACTAAATAACAGAATGCCCATTATGAAGCCCCAAATTCATATTTTCAAATAAAACATCAAAAACTATAGGCTCAAAAAACTTCAAATAAATGTGTTATCAAACATGTGGTACTTCAATTCATGTTTCATTTGACACAGTATTTGTCTGTAACACAGTTGAAAACACTGTAAAAAAATTGCTGTAAATTTACAATGGTTGGTAAATTAACTACTTGCAGTAATTTTACAGTATTTAACTGTAAACCCGTTTGTTCCTGCAAAAAACGGTCTTGTGCTGTAAAAAAAATAGCGAGTGGGGGTGGGGCATCTTAAACTCAGGTCCATTTTCGAACAGAAAGCATTCAACCAACAGAGTTTCTTCACAACTTTCCTCTGCACTGTCTTAAAGAAGGACACTGTTCATGGTAAGTTTATTTCTTTGCTGTTATTCTATTATGTTGTTCCCAACCTGTAAAATTGCTTTTTTCGAAAGCTATTTTTGAATGTGCTTCTCTGCAAGAATCATGTTTTGCAGATAACGTAGCTCTCAACGGTTGAGGCATTTCACTTGTTCTCCTATGTTAGATCTGATTAACTGCTTGGTTAAAGACCTACTATTTCGAAATTAGTTCGGTTTTCTTTTCTAGAAACTCTTTTTACATTAATTGCTGATCTGATTCAGTAAACTTACATGACGCTATCTTAGCTGATGCATAAATTTACAATCAACTTAACGTTACACCAACAATATAATGCACATCAAATGGAGAATCACTAAAAAATGCAACTCCAAATATCGAGATCCATTACAGTAATTACATTTTAGGGTCAATTTGTTGAATCTCCATGCAAATAATATAAAGCCACGAAAAAAAAAAAAATTCCCAAAGCAAAATAGATATTTATATATTTTTCTTTCGATGTAACGTTAGTGGTGCGAGTACCTAGATGTGATGTTTCTGACTGCATTTTTCAGCGCGAATCGCGTTTTTGCAGACAGACTGTTCACAACAGCTTAAGCATTTCACAGTGCTTTCCGAACTCGTGTCGAGTCGAATTCTTTGCTTGGTTAAAAAGATAAAATTTCGAAATAAATATTTTATTCTTCTTTTCCCCCTAGGAATCCTACACATGATGTACAGGCATTTCTGAGACAGTACAAGACACTAAACTATAGGTGAGTTTCATGCCATGTATACTTGCAAACTTTGTGCACACACATGCAGTAACATCAGTGCATTTGTGAGGCACATGCGAATTCACAGGCATGTTTCCAATGTTACTTTTAGTTGTGCTCTGCCTGGTTGCAAAAAAACCTTTCGAAAGTTTGAAACCTTTAACTCTCACAGCTATAGACATAGAGAGGGCAAAACAGAGTTTAGTTCTAGGTCCTTCACCTCATTTGATTTAACGTGTCATGTTGAGTTATGTCGGGTCAGGTGTGAGACATTGAAAAGCTTATACATGCATCTAAAGATGCATATTAGAGAGGGGAGAATAGTTTTGTGTCCCTTTCAAGGATGTGGCAAATTGTTTTCCAACACGTCCACTTTTACAGCACACATATCTAGGAAACATCGTAATTGTTCAGAGGGAAATCTGGTTGTTTCGGTTAATCCTAGTGGCCTGTCTGAGAGTTCTGACCCCCAACATGAGGCTTCATGTAATGAAAGCAATAGTATGGAACTAGATGACTGTGCAGAAAGTGTTGATGAAGCACTATTTTTGAGACATCTTGCTTTATTTTATCTGAAAATACAATCTAAATGTCTACTTCCATCATCTGTAATTCAAACTATTGTTAGTCACTTTAAAGAAATTCATGACATGAGCAAGGAACACCTGCTTTTCAAGTTAACAGACAAATTAGCTGGATTACAGCTTGCCGAAAGTGATATATGTGCTGTTATTGATGTTTTGCGAAGTGACAATCTCTTTCAGACTTACAATTCGCAGGTACTTGATACTGATCAGAAACGAAAAACCTACTTCAAAAGTAATTTTAACCACATAGCACCAGTTCCAGTTTGTCTTGGACAAAATGAGGCAGGCAAAGAGTGTTTTGCACAATATGTTCCAATCAAGGAAACTGCCAGCTCTCTGTTACAAATTGACATACCCTAGTGAAAAAAAAGTATGCTAAGTATACTGTTACAATATGTACCAGTCAGAGACAGAAGATCACATTTCAGGTTGTTAATTGGACACAAGCAGAGGTAACAGTGATGACAGGTGAGTTGGCAGTGGTTGTATAAATGAATGATGATAGAATGAATGATAATACTGTCCTTTGTGGTTTGCAGGTTGGATGTTGGAGAATAGCGGTAGCAGATCGGAGACAAGGATGACGGACGACACTCACACACAGACTTGGAACACAGGAGGAAGCTCGGAGACACAGGAGACAGGTAAGTAGCAAAGGGAGTCCTTGAGGTAAGCATGGAGGTAAGTTCCTTGATGCGAACGAGACTGGACAATGTGTGTGAGTGTCTTTTATGTGAGTGCTGATTGGCGTGGTGATGAGGAGCAGGTGTTCGTGATCAGTATTCAGGGGAAGGCGTGCGCTGTGATTGGTGGGTGCTGGAGCCTGGCGTGTCTGTGACAGTACCCCCCCCTCCACGGCCTGCTCCTGAGGGCCGAGGACCTCGACATCATGGTGGTCTTCCTCTTCCACGGGGGGCAGGTCTGTTGGGATGAGCAGCGTGGAAGGTGTCCAGCAGGTTGGGATCAAGAATGTCGTCACGAGGAATCCATGAACGTTCCTCAGGACCGTAACCCTCCCAGTCCACGAGATACTCAAGCTGACCACCACGGCGCTGGGAGTCCAAGATCTCTCGCACCTCGTATGCAGCTCCGTCGTCCAGAATGAGTGGAAGGGGGGCTCGGCTTCGGTCACACCAGGCTCTGTGGAGAGAGGAACAGAAGGGTGGTGAGGTTTTAGGAGTGACACATGGAATGTGGGGTGAATGCGGTACTCAGATGGTAGCTGGAGTTTGTAGGTGACCGGGTTGATCTGCTCTAAGATGGTGAATGGGCCAATGAACCTGGGACTCAGCTTACAGCATGGTAGGCGCAGTCGGATGTCCCTGGTGGATAGCCAGACCTTCTGTCCCGGTTGGTATGCAGGAGCTTCGGAGCGACGAAGGTCTGCTGACATTCTGCGCCTACGGAGAGCACGCTGTAGTTGGTGATGGGCTGAGTCCCAGACCCTCTCGCTCTCTCAGAACCAGTAATCCACAGATGGTACGTCCGATGGTTCCCCAGTCCAGGGGAACAGTGGGGGTTGGTAGCCGAGTACGCACTGGAATGGTGTTAGTCCGGTGGATGGCTGGAGTAGGGAGTTCTGCGCGTACTCGGCCCAACCCAGGTACTGGTTCCAAGAGTCCTGGTGGCCATGACAGAAGGTACGGAGGAAGTGACCGATCTCTTGGATCTTCCGTTCCGTCTGCCCGTTCGACTGTGCATGGTATCCTGACGAGAGGCTGACGGTCACACCTAGGAGTGAGAAGAATGCTTTCCACACTCCAGAGATGAACTGTGGTCCTCTATCTGACACGATGTCTTCGGGGATACCGAAGTATCGGAACACGTGGTTGAACATGATCTCAGCGGTTTCCATAGCAGTAGAAAGTCCTTTCAGAGGAATTAGACGACAGGATTTAGAGAACCTGTCCACCACAACTAGTATGCAGGTACATCCATTGGAGGCTGGGAGGTCAGTCATGAAATCAACTCCTAGGTGTGACCAGGGTCGATTAGGAACCAGCAGAGGAAGAAGTTTGCCGGATGGTAGATGGCGTGGGCTCTTCGAGATGGCGCATTCCTTGCATCCCTGCACGTACCTTCTGACATCGGCTGCCATGTTGGGCCACCAGAAGAGCGAGAGGGTTTCATTGACCCCCGGGTGGCCAGTGCCGAGTGAAGAGTGGGCAGAGTGAATAAGTGGAGTGTGCCGTGTCCTGGTGATGTACTGCAAGCCCGGTGGACAACCCGGCGGAGTGTTGGTGGAGGCATTGGAGGAGGGAAGAGTCTCAGCTGACCAGGTGTTGGGGCTGACTATGATCTGCTCGGGGAGAATGGATTCAGGTTCTTCGGTATTTTCTTCTGGAGCATGGAGGCGTGATAAGGCGTCTGCCTTGACGTTCCTGGATCCGGGTCGGTAAGAGATGGTGAAATTAAAGCGTGTGAAAAATAACGCCCAACGTGCTTATCTGGGGTTGAGTCTTTTAGCAGCTCGAAGGTACTCAAGATTTTTATGATCTGTAAGAACAAGGAAGGGATGTCTGGCTCCCTCCAGCCAATGCCTCCACTCCTCGAGGGCCAACTTGACGGCGAGTAGTTCTCTGTTGCCGATGTCGTAGTTCACCTCCACCGGGTTGAGCTTGCGGGAGAAGAAGGCACATGGGTGGAGGCGGCTCGGATTCCCCTGCTGCTGCGACAGGACCACTCCTACTCCTGTGGTGGAGGCGTCCACCTCCACGATGAAGGGTTTATCTGGATCGGGATGGACCAGGAGAGGAGCGGTGGAGAAGGCCCTTTTGAGGATGTCGAATGCTTCTGTGGCGACTGGAGTCCAGGACAGCGACTTGGGTTTGTTCCGGAAGAGGCTTGTGAGCGGACTAGTGATAGAGCTGTAGTTTTGGATGAACCGTCTGTAGAAGTTGGCGAAGCCGAGGAAACATTGGAGTTCTTTAACGGTAGTGGGTGTGGGCCAGTTCCTGATGGCTTCCACCTTCCCCTCGTCCATCCGGATGCCACTGTGGTCGATGTTGTATCCAAGGAACTGCACTGAGAACTGGTGGAATGAGCATTTTTCGGCTTTGAGGAAGAGCTGGAATTCTCTCAGGCGTTGCAGGACCTCCGCAACGTGACGGCGATGGTCGGCCATGCTCCAGGAGTAAATCAGGATATCGTCGATGTAGACCAGCACGAACTTGTGGAGAAACTCCCGGAGCACCTCATGGATGAAATCCTGGAATACGGAGGGGGCGTTGACCAGGCCGTACGGCATCACGAGGTATTCATAATGGCCGGTGGGCGTGACGAAGGCGGTCTTCCTCTCGTCCCCCTCGCGTATCCTGCTGAGGTTGTACGCGCTGCGGAGGTCCAACTTGGTGAACACAGTGGCATCACGGAGATGTTCCAGGGCCGCTGGGACGAGAGGAAGTGGGTATCTGAACTTGACGGTTATGGCGTTTAATGCCCGGTAGTCGATGCATGGCCGCAAGCCGCCGTCCTTTTTCGCCACAAAGAAGCTGGAAGCAGCAGGGGAAGTAGATGGACGGATGTAGCCTTGAGCCAGAGCCTCCTCGATGTACTCCACCATCGCCTTCTCCTCCGGGATGGATAGGGGGTAGATCTTACCCCTTGGCACTGACGCACCCGGAAGCAGATCAATGGCGCAGTCCCATGGCCGGTGTGGAGGCAGCTTGGAAGCTCTTTTGGGGCAGAAAACAGTCGCTGAAGGGGGCGTAACACGGTGGAATATCCACAGAACGTTTCTCGAGGGGACTTTCTATGGAAGTTGCACAGACAGGAAGAGGTTTGGAACTTGGAGATCGTGGAACTGGCAGTGAAGAGAAACAGTTTGGAAAACAGGTGTCGCCCCACTTCAGGACTTCTCCCGTCTTCCAGGAGAGGACTGGATTTTGCTGCTCCAACCACGGATGCCCTAGGATCACGTCAGCGGTGGATCCCTCCAGAACCAACAGATGGATGTTTTCCACATGAAGTAGTCCGATTTGGAGTTGTAGTGGTCCAACAATTCGACTGATGTCTTCTACTCACAGGTTTGCCGGTTATTGAGTGGATCTGGTAGGTTGACGGCGTGTTCTTGATCTTGAGGCCGAGCTGACGTCAGAGGGCGCCGGAGATTATGTTTCCTGCTGACCCAGAATCGAGGAGTGCGGATACTGGAATGGAAACATCAGCAGCAGTAAGTGTTACAGTAGTGGTGAGTGGTTTCATAGTCTGGAGAGTAGAGATGATGGCACTCACCTTGGGACGAGGAGGACGTGTTGGGCATGCGGAGATTACATGCCCATGAGAGCGACAATATAGACATAAGTTCTGGGTCAGCCTTCTCTGCCGTTCAGCGGGTTTCAGACGAGTAGTTTCCACTTGCATGGGTTCGGTGGCTGGTTCTGGAGTGCTGACGGAATCTGGCCAGCAGAGGAAGGTGTTGAGCTGCGACTGACCCTGGTGCTCTTCGAGACACGACTGCATACGAGTGGCGAAACAGATAGATAGTTGGATGAATCGTTCAAGGCCGATGGTATCCTCGTATGCAGCGAGATGCAACCGCACTTGAGGATCCAATCCTTGGCGATAGGTTGTTAGTAGCGCTTGTTCATTCCATCCACTTCTAGCAGAGAGGGTTCTGAATTGAAGAGCATATTCGTTAACAGACATTTTCCCTTGCTTCAAATTATAGAGTTTCTCACCAATGGAAGAATCCCACAAAGTTTTTTCGAACACTTCCTTGAAGTGGTTAACGAAGCCGGAATAAGTCTGGATCACAGGGTTATTTTGGGACCAAATGGAATTGGCCCACTGGAGAGCTTTTCCAGATAATTGTGAAATTAAAAATGCTACCTTGGAATATTCCGTGGGGAATAAGTGCGGTTGCATCTCCAGGGTCAGGGAGCATTGCAGGAGGAATCCGTTGCAATCCTCCGCCGAACCAGAGTAGGGCGCCGGTTTGGCCATGGGACTGATGTACACTGGAGGTGAGGAAGAAGTGACGGTGTTTGCGGAAGCGATGACAGGGGCTGACGGTGGTGAGTGAGCAGTGAATGTGCGACGGAAAGCGTCGACCAAGTCCTGGGAAGGATCGGGGTGACTCATACTTGTGTCCCGCTGTTTTGGTCCGGTCTTCTGTTACAATATGTACCAGTCGGAGACAGAAGATCACATTTCAGGATGTTTGTTGGTCACAAGCAGAGTTAACAGTGATGACAGGTGAGTTGGCAGTGGTTGTATAAATGAATGATGATAGAATGAATGATAATACTGTCCTTTGTGGTTTGCAGGTTGGATGTTGGAGAATAGCGGTAGCAGATCGGAGACAAGAATGACGGACGACACTCACACACAGACTTGGAACACGGGAGGAAGCTCGGAGACACAGGAGACAGGTAAGTAGCAAAGGGAGTCCTTGAGGTAAGCATGCCCTAGGGAAAAAAAAGTATGCTAAGTATACTTGCAGCAAGACTAATTATTAGTATATTTCAAGTGTGTTAATGATTAGTTAACTTAAAGTGTGCTATTTTGAAACAACTAATTTTGTAAGTATAGTATAGTAAAGTATATTTTAGTTGCAATTAAGTTGAATTAAAATACAACTTTAAGTATATTTAGTGTACTTTTGTGTGCTAAATTGGAACAACTTCAAGTATACTTAGTACACTTTAAGTATATGCCTGTGTAGGGACTAATTACATGCTTGATTAGTGATATTAAAGTGTACTTAATTTGTGTTATAAGTATACTTTATTTGTGTTACACAAATAAAAGTATACTTACTTTTATTTGTGTTATAAGTGCACTTTATTTGTGATTTAAGTACAGTTTGTGTTATAAGTACACTTTATTAGTGATTTAAGTACATTACAAATTAATTACGAGTGTCTTCAGAGCACAGAAGCAATATACAATGAATATATTATTTTACAGGTAATAGTATATACTGTATGCTCAGTACCTTTGGCTTATTCCAAATACTAAAAATTACACACTTTGCAGTCAATAACAGTACACTTTGTTATTTCTTATACTTTGTATAATATAGTCAACATTTGAAGCGGATCAAAACCTTTAATCAAAGTTGTCCTAAAACCTTCTTAGGGCAACTTTGCTGAACTTTTTTGATCCACTTCAAATGTTGACTACAGTACTTTGAATTACATAATCTCACACAATACAGTATTATAATTGTGCTACTATTTAAATACAGTTTAACACATTTTCCTAAAGTTGAATGCATTTGTTTTCAAGGCCATTAAAATAAATAAAATGTAACAACATCACTAATGAAGAGACATATTTCATTGACAAATCCAATGGTTTTTATTTAAACTTAACATAGATTCAGCAAAACTTACCATGTTTTTATTAAAGAAAAAAAAAATTATTGGACCAATGGTGACCCTCTATACACAAATACAAATTACACATTATATTCCATGTTCTGATGAGCTTCTCATTATTGTGTCTGATGGCCGCTTACACAGAGGCAGTGACCGCAGAAACTCGTGAAGAACAGCATCTGTTAACAGAAAATACAAAAGATATAAGGTCAGACAGCATGTTCAACTCTTTATTCACGTGTACAATAGTCTGTCTGAATCCTACATTGAACCAATACTATTTTTGAACAGTAAATCAGGATTAGCAGCAGAGAACTGTATCAGTATGGCATGTCGATATTGTTTTCAGTACATAGTCAAGCATACAACACTTTATGAATTAATATCGTACAGAATACGAGCCGATTTGACCAATCATATGAACGGACCAATCGTACACTGCCGGAATTCTAATAAAGAAGAAGAAGAGAGCTAGTTCAAGATGAGCATTTAAGGTTAAAACTTATATAATTTTCAATTTTTTTCAGAAAATGAGCAATGGTTTCACTAGATAAGACCCTTATTTCTCATCTGGGATCATGTTGAACAACCATTCGCGATTGTTGATAGAAGTCTTGTTCGAGATGCATCGGAGCAGCGCGGACCGATTCGGCGGGTGCTGCGGATCTGCGGGAGCGTTTGTAGAGCATACGACTCCTTGTGCTTTTGGATCGTTCTCGCGGTGTTTTGATGACATGCTTTGATGACATGCGCCGATCGCTATGCGAGAAGCCGATGCATCTCAAACGAGCCTGGTGTATTTGTGTTTGGCGCTGCGGCGCTAGCTTTGCTGTGAAATATGAGACGTATACAGTGACGTAAGACCTGGCTCTGTGCTGCTCTCTAGCCCGTGGAAAGGCAAACCAGTTCTTAGAAGGCTCGTCAGTTGAACCAACTCTGAACTGGCACTAGCACTAGCTCTGAACTAGCACCCGGTTCGTGCTGGTGGAAAGGGGGTAACAGTGGGCAAAGAGATGTTCTTTCAAAGCAAATAGGTGACCGACGTGACATGACCGACGTTTTCTCAAATGAACTCCACCACCTCAGGGTGGAGACTCCATTCCTTGGGCCTCGGCCCCTGCCTCAACAGGATGTCTGCCCCCACATTTTGATGCCCTGGGATAAGTGCTGCTCTCAGGGAGAGGAGCTTCCCCTGGGCCCACAGGAGGATCCGATGGGCTAATCTTTACAACTGGCGAGACCTCAGACCCCCCTGATGGTTGATATAAGAGACCACCGACATGTTGTCTGTGCGAACCAACACATGGTGGCCCCTCAGGTCTGGGAAGAAGTATTTGAGTGCTCGAAATACCGCCATCATTTCCAGCCGATTTATGTGCCAGGAACGATGATGGTCCTCCCAAAGACCCTGAGCCGAGCGACCACTCATGATCGCCCCCCCAGCCTGTGAGAGACGCATCCGTCGTTAGCATTACGCGATGACAAGGAGCCCCCAACACAGGACCCTGGGACAGGAACCAAGGCTTCTTCATGAATAAGGCACGAAGGCATCACCGCGTGACCTTGATCATGCGGAAAGGATTTCCCCTTGGAGAAACCCCCTTGGTCCCGAGCCACCGCTGTAAGGGTCTCATGTGCAGCAGGCCAAAAGGTATCACGTTGGACGCAGCTGCCATCAGACCCAACAGTTTCTGAAACCATTTTACAGTGCTTGACTGGCCTAATTTCACCCCATTCACGGCCAAGAGAATGGAATTCACCAGAGCAGGAGACAGACGTGCCTGCATCGTGATGGAATCCCAGACTACCCCTAGATAGTTGGTAGTTTAAGCTGGAAGAAGCACACTCTTCTTGGCATTAAGTCTCAGCCCTAAGCACATGGCAGTCTCAATGTTGGACTGCCATGTGCTCAAATTGAGCTAAATTCAAACAATTGTTGATATAATTCAACACGCGAATGCCCTGGAGTCTCAGAGGAGCCAGAGCTGCATCCACACATTTTGTGAAGGTGCGGGGTGAAAGAGCTAGGCAGAAAGGAAGAACCCTGTATTTATAAGCTTCACCCCCGAAGGCAAATCTGAGGAACCTCCTGTGTTGAGGATAGCTGGATACATGAAAGTACCCTCCAACCCTCTTTGGAACAAAGTACAGACTGTAAAACCCTGACAGCTTACTGGGAGGAGAAACCCTTCAATAGCTCCTTTTTGCAAGAGCGTCAGAACTATGTGTTCCAATACCAGAGACTGCAAGGGGTCCACCACTATAGGGAAGACCCTGTTAAATTGGGGCGGGCGAGACCCGAACTCTGTAACCCTTTTCTATTGTGAGCAGTACCCATTGAGAAATACTTGGAAGAAGTTTCCATTCTACCAGAAATTCTACTAAGGGAACCAGTCTCTCGAGACTGGCCTCTGGTGGGTTTTTTTTTTTTTTTTGNATCTATGCTCAGCCTCGGCAAACGCGAGATCCGAGCCGTATATTCTTTATTGCAGACTTAATCTATGCGCTGCCTCGGCAAGCGCGAGATCCGAGCTATATATTCTTTATTGCCGGCTTAATCCATGCGCTGCCTCGGCAAACGCGAGATCCGAGCCTTGCGTTAGACTTTTATTCCCTCGAGAATAAAGCCAACAGGAGTGGAGCTAAAAACTTCCGCTAGTGCATACTTCTCTTTACACTTCGGGACATTTTTATGAATGAACACTGTCAGCTGTGAACTGACGTGCATGCTCCACTCCCAGCAAACAACACATAAATCGTGTGCATCCCTACTCGCTTTGTAGTGTAGCACTGGGAGGAACGCGACTCAAACTGCTGTTCACTTTCTTTATATATATAAATATATCTTCATTATTTGTAAATTGACAAATTCTGAAAGATATTTGATTTAACTTCTCAATTAAATGGAGAAAATAATCAGACAAGCATATCACGGTCTGAATATTTCAAATAAACAAAATAATTATGGCTTTCAAACACAACTGATTTGTTTTTGATGCTAGAATAATAAACGTGTGATTTTGGAACACGTGTGTGAGGTGGCGAGTCCTCAGATCGATATCACAATATCCACCTCCTCAAAGCTGGACATGTGAAGTACCGGTGCCTCAACCCGGCGGAAGAAACCACAGAGCGTGCTTCCACCTGGGAAATGGCACTGAACCTGGCAGGTAAGGGCAGAGAAAGAGCGGCGCCCGTCTCTAAACCCTCTGCCAGATTCATCTGCGAACCCCATGATCTGAGCCGCCGCTCTGCCTCGGCAGAAGCGGGACCCGACCACGAGGAACGTGAGCCGCAGCGCCCTCCTCAAAGAGCGCCGGGCGGGAGTGGAGAGGTTTTATATTAAACTTATCACAATGCCGCAAACAACCCGTCGAGGGCGGCCTAGGCATGCTCCGCTCCCATTACAAACAACACAGAGCTCGTGTGTATCCCCAGCCGTGAAGTAATGAGGGTAGGGAGAAGCACACGGTCTGATGCTGTTTGCTCGCCATTATAGTGTCTTTTATATACATATATATGTGGTGTAACACTGATACTCTTGTTCTTCAACAAAAGAGATAATTTCTGTATATGTAATTGACAGACAACACCAAATAAGACACACGATAACACAGAGCGCTGCTGAAGACACAGAAGCTGGAGTTCTTTATTCTCAGGAGTGCTTTATAGTTTCCTGGTCCGTGACGTCACCCGTTCTGACGTACCGTCACACTATTGGTTCGATTTCACAAGTGCTTCAAGATGTAATCACGCAGAGGTGATCCCAAAGTGTTCAACGCAGCGTCGATGTTCCCATGAAAGGGAACTGGTGTTTCCTTAGGATGCTTCCAGTGTTGATTGGAGATAAGATTGAAAGTCCAGCTGACAATAAGGTGTGGCAGCTGGTATTGCGGCTTCGAAAAATTGTTGAGCTTATATGTACACCAGCTATTTCTGCGAGCTTATATGTACACCAGCTATTTCTGCAGGCCAGATAGCCTACCTAGAAGTTTTAATTGAAGAGTACCTGCACACTCGATGTAAAGCATTTCCAAATCACACACTAAAACCAAAGCACCACTACATTACTCATTATCCTGAACTGATTTTCCACTTTGGCCCTTTAATCCGTTTGTGGACGCTAAGATTCGAAAGCAAGCATACATATTTTAAACAGTGTGCTCGGAAATCACATAACTTCAAGAATCTTTGTCAAACGCTTGCAGAGAATCATCAACTTCTTCAAGCATACCTTCATGCTGGCAAATTCTTTCCACCAGATATTGTTCTGGAAAAAAGCACAGAATTTTATTTTACGGAATACAGTGAGGAGATCAGGAGGGCAGTTTTACATATGAATTTTGAAGCTGTAAACACTGAGCTTGCCAATGATGTTACGCTGAGAGGTACAAAATACAAAAAAAAACATGTTTGTTTTGATCAGAGACTCTGGTGAAGTGCTTGTAGTTAGAAAGATCAAATTAGTTCTTGTTTATCAGGGTTCATCTGTACATTTTGTTACCCAGGAACATCAGGCCGTGCTGGTTCCTAACATGGGTGTTTACAGTATTACGACAACCGAGAAAGCATGCTGTGTAAAACACTAGAATCTGTTAGATTATTACCCGTTGCCTGAGTACAGAGTCTGTGGCATCCCTGTACTAATTCTTCATCACTCTTTTCTCTTGCTATAGGCCAATGTCTGACTGGAGTAATGAGGTAATAGACATCATTTTGCAGGCATTGCCAAACATATCCTCAGACATTCAAAACTTCAGAGCTCTGGGCTAGAAAGCAAAGATGATTTGCAGTATGTTCAACAAGATTACCTTCAAGATCTCTTGCCAGTTATCCAGCTTAGAAAGCTTCTTCAAGTCTTTAAATCAGGTAATGTAACAATGACATTTTAAGATTATAAAGTTAAAGAATTAGTTTACTTCAGAATTAAAATGTCCTGATCATTTACTCACCCCCATATCATCCAAGATGTTTATGTCTTTCTTTCTTCAGTCAAAAAGAGATAAAGGTTTTTGAGGAAAACATTCCAGGATTTTTCTCCATATAGTGGACTTCAACAGGGATCAATGGGTTGAAGGTCCAAATTGTCAGTTTCAGTGCAACTTCAAAGCCCTCTACATGATCCCAGACAAGGAATAAGGATCTTATCTAGCGAAACAATTGGTAATTTCCAAAAAAAATTATATATATATATATATATACTTTTTAACCGCAAGGCTCATCTTGCACTGCTCTTGGAAAGGTCATGTATGACGTAGGCGGAAGATCCGATCCAGTGTTTACAAAGTGAGCATGCAAAGACTAAGTCAAATGGCCTTTAAAAAAAGGTAAAAAAATGATGTTGTACGATTTTGAAGTTGGAGGAGAAAATGAGATGAAGGTTTTCACCCTACCACAGTACTTCCACCTACTTTTGCAACATGATTACGTAATGCGTGGAGCAGAGTAGTGCAAGATGAGCATCTGTGGTTAAAAAGTATATATATATATATTTTTTTTTTTTTTTGAAAATGACAGATTATTTCACTAGATAAGACCCTTATTCCTCATCTGGGATCATGTAGAGCTCTTTGAAGCTGCACTGAAACTGACATTTGGACCTTAAACCTGTTGAACCCCAGTGAAGTCCATATATGGAGAAAAATCCTGGAATGTTTTCCTCAAAAACCTTCATTTCTTTTCGACTGAAGAAAGAAAGACATAAACATCTTGGTTGATATGGGGTGAGTAAATTATCAGGGGATTTTAATTCTGAAGTGAACTAATCCTTTAATGAGCATTACCTGCCTATGAAAATGTAAATATGTTGTTACGGACATAAGGATTAAAGTACTGCCAAGGAAAATTTTTGTTTACATGAATGTAATAAATAAATGTGCAAATAGTTTTTGAGACAAAATAGTGACACTCTATAGAGTAAGATCATCAGAGTTTGTAAATAATGTCCATTCTCTGTACTTTTATCAGAAACTGAAGTGATTACTCTAGATCTACAAGCCATCTCAAGCCATCTCGAGAAACAAAAATATTTTGTTTCTTGTTTTATTTTATCTCAGAGTGTAATTGAAATGTTATGTTCTCTTTTAGGTTTCTGCAACTGCAGCTGATGCAGAGAAGATGCAAAATCTACCTGCCAGCCCTCGTCTTGTTCTATGTGGTAAGTATGTCATAACTAATTCAGGTGGGATAAATGATTGGTTGCAAAGGCAGTACTTTTGAAAGAAAGGTTTACTCAAAAATTAAAACGATGTGATATTTTATTCAACCCCAGACCATCAAAGATTTATATGACTTTGTTTTTTATCAGAACACAGCATTATTTTTAGAAGGATTTCTGGCCTGTTAAAGGATTAGTCCACTTTCAAGTAAAATTTTCCTGATAATTTACTCACCCCATGTCATCCAAGATGTTCATGTCTTTCTTTCTTCAGTCGAAAAGAAATGAAGGTTTTTGATGAAAACAATCCAGGATTATTCTCCTTATAGTGGACTTCAAACGGTTGAAGGTCAAAATCACAGTTTCAGTGCAGCTTCAAAGAGCTCTACATGATCCCAGACGAGGAATAAGGGTCTTCTCTAGAGAAACGATCGGTCATTTTCGAAAAAAAATGTAAATGTATATGCTTTATATAAACAAATGATCGCCTTCCGAGTGCTTCCGCCAAAACCGCATTTCCGTGTTCTTCAAAAAGCTTACGCTGTATGTCCTATGCCTTCCCTATTCTACTTACGAAACGAACGTTAAATTTTTTCCGTAAGTAGAATAGGGAAGGCGTAGGACATACAAGCATAAGCTTTTTGAAGAATACGGAAAGCGGAAGCAATTACAAAGGTGATCATTTGTTTATATAAAGCATATACATTTAAATTTTTTTCAAAAATGACTGATCGTTTTGCTAGATAAGACCCTTATTCCTCATCTGGTATCGTTTAAAGCCCTTTGAAGCTGCACTGAAACTGTAATTTTGACCTTCAACCGTTTGGAGTCCATTGAAGTCCACTATAAGGAGAATAATCCTGGAATGTTTTCCTCAAAAACCTTCATTTCTTTTCGTCTGAAGAAAGAAAGACATGAACATGGGATGACATGGGGGTAAATCATCAGGAAAATTTTATTTGAAAGTGGACTAATCCTTTAATCCTACGTTACATGCATATACAGAGCTCTGATTTAAAAAAAATTATTTGTGTTATGATGAAGAAAAAGTCATATCTTAGATGGCCTGAGAGAGTAAATTATGTTTTGGATAAACTATTACTTTGAAGGAACACTCCACTTTTTAAAAAAAATAGGATCATTTACCAACTCCCCTAGAGTTAAACAGTTGAGTTTTACCGTTTTCGAATCCATTCCGCCGATCTCCGGGTCTGGCGGTCCACTTTTAGCATAGCTTAGCATAGTTCATTGAATCTGATGAGACCAATAGCAAGAGTTTCGATATTTTTGGGAATCTGAAGGATCTGGAGAGATTTTCCCCCCATTTAAAATTATTATTCTCCAATGAAAGGTTGGATTTTTGTAGATTCTTAAAATATAAAAGATAAAAAGGATAAACAATGCAGATTTATTTTCATAGCCTTCTTTGGTCATATTTACCAAGGGTATGAATAATTTTGAGCACAACTGTACATACACACTTATAATATACAGACACGCACTCAATCACACTCCTTTCCGGTTAACTGGAAAGCACAATCACTTACTTTTACACACAGCTGAACTGTCTGGTCTTGTCTTGACCCCTGCTTCTGTTAGTATTTTTTTTCTATGCTGTAACAAACATACACCCTTTTTGCTCTCTAAGATTATAATAGTAAGTTCATTAACATGTTCATTTTCTGTCTCATTTAAAAGTTTGCAGAGTATATGATCACTAGATTTTGTCATGTGCTTTTGCCACTAATATTTTCTTAACTTTTTTCTTTTCAGACCTGGACTTCCTCTTACCAGAGCTCAAAAGCTGCATGGGATGTTTTGGCTGTTTTTTGCCTCTTTGAAAGGTTTTTTTCACCCACTAGTTCTCAATGTTTTCCTCTCAGACTTGGATTTTCTCCTGGGCATCAAGAGCGTATGTAACATGTTGGCTTTTTTTGCCTCTTGTAAGGTGTTTTCCTGACATGTTATTATGTATTTTCAAATGTGTTTTCTCTGACATTTTTTCTCTTAACTGTTAACTTAATGTTAAGATTTTTATTTGTGAACTTACTGATTGTCATTTTATAAATGCCTATTTTTTCAGTTTTAATAAATGGCAAACAATATACTGTTATTTCTCCTTTGTTTTTTCCATTGAGCAAAAAAGTCTGTTTGGAATGTCTGTAGACATTATATTCTACATATAATAGGGATGTTAACATATCAGACAATAGAGTAAATAGAAAACAGTATTAAAACTGTATGATTACGGTAAATGGCTGTAACCACAGCTGCCAGTACTTTACTGTAAAATTACAGCACAGCCGTAAAATGGAAAAATTGTGTTGAAACCGTAAAATGGAAAAACGGTGTTGAGACTGTAAAATGGAAAAATGGTGTTGAGACCATAAAATGGAAAAACGGTGTTGAAACAGTAAAATTACAGTAAATGGCTGGAACCACAGCTGCCAGTATTTTACCGTAAATTTACCGGGAAATTTTTTACAGTGAAAATAATGAATCAAATGTTAATTTTCATTAACTAATATTAGAGCTTAAGCTTGCCAAATCATTAATTTAGCACATTAAGGGGATATATTATTCAACCACCTAGTTTATTTATCAAAAAAGAATACTGATTTCCTTACTTTTTGGCTGAACTGAAATGTACCCGACTTTTTCTCACAATTCTGACTTTATAACGCAATTCTGACTTTATATCTCACAATTCTGACTTTATTTTTTGCAATTCTGACTTTATTTCTCACAATTCTGGCTTTATTTCTCACAATTCTGACTTTATTTCTTGCATATTTAACGGAGCTACAGCAAGTATTTTTGTGCAGCAGCAGCAGCATGGATAACAAATTCAGATAGCAGTGTAGTGAATATCAACAACAATAACAACGCAGCAGAAGTTGCGGTTAAGACAGTGTAGGCCTACCTGTTGCTAATGTGAGTGAGATGAGTTTTGTGTCGGCTAATGAGTTGATCATGGAATGTGAATATTATCATGAATTAAAATGCAAACAATGGTTTCACCTTATTTATTTACATACTAAGCACGCGAGCAGCTGTATTCGGATTTATATTGGGCATTTACTATTTCATAACTACAGGACGAACAGCGATTTATGCCAATGTCTGTATGTTACCGTCATCTTATTAATAGATTTCACGTAGAATGATATTTATCATTTTAACTTACCTAGAGTGTGTCAAGGCAGTTCCATGTATTCTCAAATGAAGCAAGAGCACCTCAGTTGATACTTTAATATATAATTTTGGCAAACGCTCCACTGGGTATCTGTGTTTGCGCTCTGGATAACATCAGGTGTTTTCTATATGCGGTGTGTTTTGCAGTGGCGGGTAGTGTGGCTGATTCATGGACACGCGTGTTGATCCTGAGGGGTGGCCATGTTTACTATCTGTCAGAAATCACTCTCTCTGCTTAAAACGCCAAGGTATTCATTTAACAACAGGAGTGTAAATGGGTCATTCTTACGAAACCATTAAAACACCATTGCACTAATGATTTTAAATATTAAACATGCATTTTAGTAATATATAAAAACATCATAATAAAGACAATATTGTTCTCTACACTGAACAAAGAGTAATTTCAACATATAAATTAATTATTTTTGTATTTTACTATATTTCAGCTGAAATTCTCATTACCGCAATGCGTCCAGGTATGTCTGAATGTATGTTGTGTTCTAATTTAAACAGAAAAAAATGAAAATATTCTAAAAAACAATTATATACGGATGTTCTAATAGATGTTTTCAAATGACAGAAAAAAAAAAAGTATAATATATAATAATAATGAAATAATAGTGGAAAAAGGAAGTGTCCATGACTGATGTTCTCATCCTCTGCAACATTTTTTAAGGACTCTTTACACACACACAACATTTTTAAAAATCTTGATTTTGAATTAAGCAACACATGTGCTAGAACCTCAAAGATAGGCAGACCTCTTTATATTTATCCAGTTAAAAGTTAAAAACCATGTACACGACATTTTGATTATCATTATGGTGACAGGAAATTTTCCTCATTTAGAAAAACTTTAACAATTTTCTGTGAAAAATGTACTTCATTAATGTCTAATTATGTACATTGAATAAAAGTAGGCTCAATCATCATGGCTTCTCTGAATTTAATGAAATATGCTAAGGTACCTCATCCTCCGCAACACCATTCTCACTTACCGCAACAATTTAAGGCCAGGTGCGGTAGAGAGAACTTCTGTTTCGGTAATGAGAATTTGATCATACATGCCATTTTTAAATATATATTATGAGGTGTTATAATATTTACTAACTGCTGGAAAACTTTTGCAAAGGCTAGGGTGACAAATTTCAGAGAAAAAGTTTACAAAAAAAGAAATCTACAGTGTCGGGAAGTCTACACCAATGTGGATGTTCACACACATGCTGGCACATCTATCATTATGAACACTTTCCACAGGCGTAATTATTTTGTATACTAAGCTCATATTTTCTATCCCTTAACCTCTAAACACAACTCTCACAGAACACTTTTGGCCATTTTATATTTTAATGAAACATTGTGTTTATTTTGCCATTTGATTTATGAAGACAGCTCATAATGTAGTGGTAGAGACACTACATTATGAAGACAGTTAGTCCTCACAAAGCAAGTTAAAACAATACATACAGGTTTGTTATACTGTATTAGTGAGAACAGTGATATTATGTCCTAACCTGACACCTAACCCTCACAAAAAGTTGTGTAAATCATTAGATTTAAATATAAACATGATTTGGCCAATTTATGAGCATTTTAAAATAGCGAGCAGGTTAGACTTTACCAATGTAGCAAATTAGCTCAAAATAAATATAATAATCATAGCTAGTTATAATTAATTATAAATATTTGGATCAGTTAATAGAATTAACTTAATGTAATAAAATGAATACTACAATCAATTAACCTGTTTGGCCAATGAACACTCAGTGTTAATTGTTTATTAATTTTAAGAAATGTTAATTTCCATGTTATGGGAAATAACAATCTTATTGTACAGTACTACTCAGAGCATGTAGTCAGGATCGGCATAATTAGGGACTCCAGCATATGAGCATGAAACACAGACAACTTTACGTGTGACATGAACAAGACTTTATTAAGTAGACTAAACACTTAACTACTCTAACATTCACACACATACATGCATAGTTTACCAATGGAAAGAGAGAGCTGAAGCAGTAAGGCGTTACAGCATTGTTTGAAATTTAGCAGATCAACAGCCTTGAGCAAACCATCAGTTTAGTTCTAACACGCCCTTCTTTAAAAGGGGTAAGGATACTCAATGTATCAAATAAAGAGACTAAGTTTGATACTTGCATATCTCGCCCATTTGAATTAAAACTGTCCTGATGCAATTTGTGGAGGCTCCCGTTGAATCTTTGCTGATATTGTCTTGATGAAATAGAACCACTTGGATTCAGAGGATCTTTGGTGAATGGAAGGTCTAGGCCGAAGCCTGGCACAAGCTTGGGGTTCCTTAGAAGCTTCTAGCTTCTTAACATTATGTTCACATCAGCATTTTCAGTACAGGAAAAGAGAGGGAAGAGACTGTAATCTTGTGATCACTGATCAGTCATTTTAAAGGGTGAAGATGTCACACCCTCTTGAGGTGTCTGAGCCAATAAGGAGTTGTTCTCTTGCAGGGAACTTTACGAGTCTTTGTGCCTTTGGCAGGATATTAGCATAAGACACTGGATTGGATGAATGAGATAAGAACCTTCTAGATTCTTATAATACTAATGTGTCACAGAGTTAGTGACATGTAACATAAATTACCAAATAGGAAACGAAAGCTGGAGTCCGTAGATACCAAACATGCTACCCATGTGATTTCAGTTAACTATAAATTTGCAACTCTGGAACATTAATACCAAAATAGTTCAAAAGAGAGAATTAATGAATAGAATAAAGCCTTTAAAAGAAAAGTCATGAGATGGGAAAATTGGATACATGTTTATACATATCTCAAGTGGTTATATATAGAATATATAGGATTAAGAGGGTTTATTTGTCCTTCTCAGAAAGATGAAGTCAGAGTCACTAGTCTCTGCAAAATTCTTTCTGATCGTAAAAGTTCTTATCAGTTTTCCTGTGTCCTGTAACAGGACACCTAGTTCTGCCTGTGTGTTAGCTACGTTTGGGATGCTAGTTGCAGTTTTAGGGGGATGGGTTCACAGAACTTTGATAGAGTGAGTTTCTGGATAATTCATTAAATATAATCCAGATGCTACACCAATAAGCGAGGTAAGTGGCTGCTTAGGGCCCCGGGGAATCAGGGGGGCCCATTCATGGCAAAACTTTTTGGGCAAATGCTCCAGTACGTATTTGTGTTTGAGCTTTGGAGAGGATTAAAGGTTTCTATTTACAATGCGTTTTGCAGCTCTGAGCTCAGTAGCCAATCACAGACATATCTATTGCTTTCTTGAATGCAATGGCCAATCAGAGGTGTTTAAGTTAGAATCCACTCACCCCTTGAAAAGCAAGTTTTTGTTCAGCGTTGAGTTCTGTGTGCTCACGATATGTATTTCAACTTAATTCACATTTATTTGTATAGCGCTTCTCACAATGCATATTGTTTTAAAGCAGCTTTACAGAAAATGCATGTATACATTACAATTTAAAGTGATCTGTTATCAGAGGTGACTGAAAGTAATATCCATTTCAAAAATTAGATTAAGATCAAGATAATAGAAATCATGTTAGCTAACATAGGCTACTAATTTTAGGCAGAAACAGCTACTTAATTATTACAAGTTGTGATCATGATTTTTGGCAGACATGATGTACGATAAATAAGAGATTTATTTTCAAGTGTAGAGAGCTTCATTGGTTATAGAACTTCATGAGATTGAATTTTTAGTGGTTATAAAAGGAAAGCTCTTTTTGTGGATTATAGGCTATACGTATAAAATACATTCATAATTTTAATAAAAGCCTTGTTTTTCATGCTGCTGAGATAATTGATGAGGATTGAATAACATGCTGCAAAATGTTGGTAATGACATCCCCCATATCAATGCGTAATGTTTGAGCTCTTTAAATTTGGTCAAATCTGAAGCTTGTTGTTCATCAGCTGGAAGAAATTTGTTTTGAAAGTGATTCCAGCAATATTGTTTTTCTTTGTGTAGCAGTATGGGGTGTTTTCCTTTTTTTAAATTTTACCGGAAATCATTAATTGGAATAATGAGGGCGTGTGTATTTAAATACTTGAGTAGGAAGCACTAGACAGTAGGTGTTGTTATGCCCGACCTTCTTCCGGTTTTCAGTGTCACGGTAGCTCAGGTAGGTGGCTGACGTTCTGCTCTGTAGAATTTGATTTAGTGTTTATAGTTTTGTTTTTTTCTTTGAAGTTGTTGCTGTGCCTTTCTAATCCCCTGGGAGTTGCGTTGAGCACTCCATGAAAGCTCGTAGGTAGGACGGCTATCGCAATACTATGTTTGCGTTTTGATTTTGTTTAGATGAATTATTGTTTTCTTTTGTGTGTTTTTAGAAGAACATTTCTGAAGGCCTTCTGGCATCTTGATGTTCTTTGATCCGTGGATCTGAGTATGTATGATGTATGTATGATATTTTATATTAATCGGATGAGTTTTTTTCATCTGTATGTTTTGTTTTGCAGCCTCCCGCAGGTCATGTGGTGAACGGCGGGTCGCGCTGCTGTTTTTCTGAGTTTGGTTTATTATTATTTTTTTATTTATTTTTATTTTTTATTATATGATGATTGTGTCTTTATTTTTGTTTTTGTGTTGAGATTTTGGTTTGGTCAGTTGGCATCGGGCCGTTTATGCTGTGTTGGTTGCGCGTCCTTTACCTCTATAACATTTATGTGTGTAATCTCGGGCGTATTCCCGGAGCGAGGTAGGACGCTGTATTCCACCTTCAACTTGGTATATTGTATGGCCTTTTCCTTACGTGAAACATTAATTTGATATTGTACTGGACCCACTAATTTTTTTTCCTTTTTTTCTAGTTTGAGCCAAGGCTGAGTGTGCTGAGGGGGAGGCTAGTCACCTGGGTGGAGCACACAATTGTGAGTTTGGAGAACCAGGTTGTGAGCACCTCATCCTATTGTTTGCTTTGTGCACGTGTGGTTGAGAGCACGCTTTCTTTCTGCTAGTTTGCCACCCCTAAGGTAAGCTTTAGCCTTGTAGTTATTTTGGTAATTAATTTGTTTGTTAAATCATATATTTTGGTGGGGAAGGTTTAATTTTTCTTTAGTTTTTCTCATTGGTTGTGAGTAGGCCCTTTGCAGACGTTCAGAGAAATGTTCTTTTATCTCTGAGTTTTAATATTGTTATAATAAACTTATTTTATATGATGATTTTGGGTTGATTCATTTTCTTTATTTTCTTGGTTAATAAAAGTTTGTTGATTTTAAATTGGACAACACGTCTCTTTTCATTGCACCACCAAACCTGTGTCCTTTTTCACTATTTCCTTGGGTGTAAAGCCCAGTGTGGCATAGTCATTATTATCTGAATCTCACCAGAAGATACAGCTCTGGTCACAATCTGGCGTAGTTCGGCAGGGTGGTTGCATTGTGAAAGTAGAGACGTGGATTTTGTTTTTTGTGGATTAATGTTTGCGTAAATTATCTTTTTTTTTGTGTGTGTATGTATAATTGTTTTTTTTTTTTTTTTTTTTTTTTTTTTTT
>RJVU01049346.1:855036-867831 GCA_003731715.1 Anabarilius grahami
AGTTATGGAGGATGAATTGGTACAACTTAGAGACATTGTGATACAACTGAGAGCCGAGAATGAGCGCTTGTGCCAGGAGCGGGTTGCAACGGTGTCAACAGATTCTGTTCCGGCCATTTGTGACAACACTGCAGCAATGCCATCTACCAGTGCGGCTGCTGAAGGTATTATAACTGCTACTGAGAGACTTGTTTTTATCCCACGGGATAGAAAGTGCCCTATGTTTCGAGGTACTTCTGGTATGAATATTGATGAGTGGGTTTAGGAGGCACGTGCATGTATGCGAGCCCGTCATCTGGCTCCTACTGAACAAGCTTTCTTTTTATTTGATCACTTAGAGGGGGAAGCCAGAAATGAAATTAAATATCGTACTGATGCAGAGCGGGGAGATCTCGAAACTATTATTATGATTTTACAGGATCTTTATGGCTGTTGTCAATCTTATGTGGCATTGCAAGAGGGTTTCTTTTCCAGGAAACGGCAAGAGGGGGAGAGTCTTCATGAGTTCTCTTTGGCTCTGATGGGTCTTATGGACCGGTACTATTACGTGACCAATTTATTGAGCATGTTTTTGATACTTCTCTCCTCCGAGAGCTAAAGCAATTGGTGCGGCGTCAACCTATAATTACGCTGTTAGATGTACAAGGGGAGGCCATGAGGTGGGAACAGGAGGGCATTCCCGGGGGTGCTCGAAGTCGCAGTTATTCAGTACCATCGGCCTATGGCCATCAGTATGGGGTTCAAGGGGGGTCTTCGAACATGCCACGTAATGGTTCATTGGGGTCTGACTTAGGGGATCTTAAAGATATCTTGAAGCAACAGCAGGATCAGCTTAATCAGTTGACACAAAGTATTGCCTTACTCCAGAATAATCAAAGGCGCACTAGACAGTTCCGTGATGGCCCTGTAATTTGCAGGAGGTGTCAGCGTCCTGGGCACTTCGCAAGAGAGTGTGATGGTGAAAGGGTTGCCTTTCGCCCCCGTTCTAACTCTGTAGCTTCACCCTTATCTTCCCCATCTGTTGCTAGGCCTTCAGCTCCACAACAGGGGTCGGAAAACTAATGCCCACTGAACTGTTGAGCCCAGGGTGTCCGCGGGGTCTTAAAAAGTATTAAAAGTTGATAAATCCATTAATTTTGGGAAAATTAAGGCCCTTAAAAGGTATTAAAGTCTTAATCACGATT
Organism: Anabarilius grahami; assembly: GCA_003731715.1. Lineage (NCBI taxonomy): Eukaryota > Metazoa > Chordata > Actinopteri > Cypriniformes > Xenocyprididae > Anabarilius > Anabarilius grahami. The sequence goes on from RJVU01049346.1 coordinate 856,221, forward strand.
TTATGAGGTATTACATTTTGTTCAAGCTTTGTCAAAAGAGATTGACTCAAAAGTATACATGAATATATTTATTTTCATCCCCATAATAACTATTTAAAAAACAACGGCATGCTCGTTCAGTGAGATCGGCTCAGGGCGTGCTTGCGTCTACGGGTGACGTCACGTATTTTGCGAAATGCGCGGTTAGGTGATGTGTCGCCCTCCACACGTCGCGAAACAGACTCCGAAATGAGGAAATGTAAATTTGCGGACTCCTGGTTGGAGAAGGATGAGTTTAAACAATGGCTGAAGCCTGTCGCTGAAAACAACCGTGAGGCTTACTGTACATATTTTAAAAGGAAGATTAGCGTAGCCTCAATGGGCATCAACGCTGTCAAGTCCTACATGTACGGTGCTAGCCACAAGGCCGCTGTTGGCCGCAGAGAGCAGTCGCAGCTGTCCATCAATTTCTGTGCTCCAACAGCGACACCACTACCTAACACGACAGCTGAACTTGTCAAAACGGCTACGACAGCAACCTCTGCCCCATCAGGGTGGCTATGGGCGGCACATGAACGATGCGCGCGGAGGTTATCTGGTGTCTCAATACTGCGGTGAATCACCACTCACTGAACTCAAACGAAGGTATTTCTGATATGTTCAAGTCAGTGTTTCTGGATTCGGACATAGCTAAGACATTCACCTGTGGCAAAGACAAAACTGGTTACATCATGAGATTCGGGCTTGCAACCTTCTTTAAGCAGCAGCTCATTGACACCATCAACAAAGCAGGCCCGTTTGTGTTAATGTTTGACGAGTCTCTCAATCAGTCAACAAAGAAGCAGCTTGACGTACATGTTCGTTTTTGGGATGATGACTGTGTCCAATCCAGGTATCTGGGCTCTCAATTCCTGGGACACAGAACAGCTCAGGACCTGTTGCATCACATTAAAGTAAGTGTAGTCTAATAAATTTCATTATTTCTGTGTGTGTCTGTGTGTTTGTTTGTTCAGTATTCAGCACTTGTTTGTTTCAGGTATAAAAAATACTGTCTGTTATGTTCTTATTGTTGTTCAGACTTACGAAAGCATAACTACAAATAGTTGAATTTCTAATAATAATTTACATAACATAGTACAATTTAATAACGTAAAGCACTTTGTGCTGCATTATGTATGAAAAGTGCTACAATAAATACATTTTGATTTGATTGCCTGTGTATTTCAAGAATAAACATTTATTGTCATTCACAGGAGTGTGTTGCAAAACTGAATATGAGGCAGCTTGTCTCCATCAGTATGGACGGCCCCAATGTCAACTTGAAGTTGGGAGACCTTCTTCAGAAGGAGCATGCAGAGCTCTATGGAGCTCAACTGGTCAAGGTTGGAAGCTGTGGGCTTTACACCCTCCACAATGCAGTGAAGGCAGGCTTTACCATGTGGCAGCTGGACAAGCTTCTTCGGGCACTCCATTTCCTTTTCCACAATGTTCCTGCTAGGAGGGAGGACTTCACTGCCTTGACTGGGTCCACCTGCTTTCCGCTGCCATTTTGTGGCCACAGATGGGTGGAAAATCTCCCTGTAGCAGAGAGGGCAGTTCAAGTTTGGCCAGTGATTATGAAGGTATTATGTTTGTTTACTATTTACTTACTCGTCAATTTTTGATAGTACTACATTTCAATGTACTATATTTCTATGCACACGTTTCATAAAATTATGTAGCAAATTATATTCTCAAGGAGCTTGCATGATTGTCTTACTTTGAGAGTTCAGGGAAGAATTTTTACAGTTCTTAAGTACTAAATTTACTTATTTGGGTTAACTGTTTTTTTACTTCCCCCTCGAAAATCCATATAAAGTGCTTTAAGTTGCCAAGTATGTAAATAAAATTGTATTTGTTTATGCAGTACGTAGATGCAGTCAAGCAAAAGAAGCTCCCAAACCCGGGCATTGCCTCTTACGACACCATTGAGGCAGCACAAGCTGATCCCCCTTATCATTGCCAAACTCCAGTTCTTCCTGGCGATATCCAGAACCTTCAACCCCTTTCTGACCAAATACCAGACAGATGAGCCAGTTTTGCCCTTCTTGGCCAAAGATCTGAGTGAGCTGCTTAAGGTAAACGATAACAGTAAGGACTAATTCAACTGAATATGATAAATCTATATTAAATAGTCCTGCCACTAATTGCTTGCTGTATCCTCATAAGAGTCTACTGAGACGTTTTATTAAGAGAGAGCTCCTGCATGACCTCACCCCCCTGCAGCTGACCAAAGTCAATGTGGCTGATGAGGCGAACTGGGTCCCAGTTATGTTTCTTGAGCATCAAATCAGCATATTAGATTGATTTCTGAAGGATCATGTAACGATTGAGACAAATCAGACACAATTATTTGTTAGTTAACCAATAGTTTTAAGCTCACTCTGGGGCCTGGCTTCCATCCCCCGAGAAGTTCTCAGTTACAAATTTTATTGCACCAATAAATGCCGAATGGAGAGCAGAAAAGAGACACACAAAAATCTGCATCTTCCCTGCATTTTCCACACAGAACACAGACGTTACTGCATTAATTTATAGACAGACTATTCTCTACATGCATATTCCCAGGAAATGGTATCCATTATTACTGTTGTTGTATTGTACTCATTGTATTTACATGTTTTATGATTTTTAAATGTTATGACCTCCAAGGTAACTTCAATTATGCCATGTTTGGTGTCTATGCGTTCGTATCGAGCAGATTTAAATGCTTGTGTATGCGGTATGTCCATACCTGCACTAGACATAAGTATTACGAGAAGCTTTAATAGTTCTTCTTCAAAGCTCAGCCAGTTTAATCTTACTTGGTCATAAAAGCCCTGACAAGGGGGTGTGTGTCACCCGGAAATACAACATCTTCATTGGCCCCCATCATTCCTAAGAGGTTGGACTTTGACCAGAGGTTAAAAACCAGCGAACAGTGCCACTCCCTCTTCTTCCTTGCTTCTGGACGACCGAACAGGTCTCCTTGCGGCCAGCCTCTCTAGGCCCGGGCGCAAGGCTGGTAGGCCCCCGGCCTACAACACCCAGCCATGTGCTCATCACCCAACAGACTGGCAACCACTTCAGATGATAACCTCAAGATTTATCCTCAACCTGCAGATCCGACGCTCCTCAGCCTAAAGACATCTTGCAAGTATCGTACATTTTAATGCTAAACAGCGATTTAGTATTGATTTGTAAGACTTACCTTTGCTATTGCTAAAAGAAACTGATGAGTCCTTTCCAGAGTGTCTTTGACTTTCCTATAGCTCTAGTAACAGTACCTCTTCCGGTTCAACTCTATCATTACTCATTCTGACCTACATATGTGTGTGACCCTTTGTGTATGTTATGTTATGTTATGTTATGTTATGTGTTTGCTAGTTTAGTTATGTGTTTGTGAGTTAGTTAATAAAGATTGTGCACAATACATGTTTGGTTCTGACTCCATCTGCTAATGAATTGCCTCTTAAGTGATATAGACCCGAACCTATGCTCTAAGTAGCACGGTGCGATAAGAATGATATTTTTCCATAACCTGGAAATGAACATTTCTTAGAATTATTAAACAATCAACACTAAGTGTTCCCTGGACAACAGGTTAATTGATTGTAATATTAAGATTAATGTAGCTATATCCAGTAAATCTGATTAACCGATTTACATATTCATAATTAATCATAATTGATAAATCATATTGAGTTATGAATAATTATTAATATTTCCCCTTTTGAGTTAAATCGCTACAATCATGTGACACTGAAGACTGCACTGCCACAGGTTGACGCCCGTGCCATTCTGAAGTTGCAGGTCCTGTTTGGACCTCCCTCAGAGCATGATGGCGTAAGTTGTACTCCTCTTGCTTAAAGAGTAAAAAGTGTTTTTACTGAGTACACTGCTTGTTGGAATGTGTGGATAAGGTTAGCTCAGGTTGAGCTAAACTAGTCAACCTCACTGGATAGTTTGGTTCTCAGATTTGGCTTCCTTAGAGCTTAGACACTGCCACTGGCTGACGCCACGTGTCTTTCTGGAGTCGCAGGTCCTGTTTGGACCTCCTCTGGAGCACGATGGCATAAGTTGTACTCCTCTTGCTTAAAGAGTAAAAAGTGTTTTTACTGAGTACACTGCTTGTTGGAATGTGTTGAGGTAAACTGTAATATGTGGGCACTCTACATTCTTATCTGCTAGTTAAACTCGGTTCATTCTGAGCGAGTTCCATGTTTGTGGGATCTTGCTTATCAGCAAGTAAAGCTGTAAGCTTTAAGCTTTTCCCCCTACATCTGGGTGTTCTTTAAGCAGATTGAGCATGTAGTTTCACATATTGGCCTTTCGCAAGGCTGCTGTGAGGTATTTCTACACAATGTAGAATTTGCGTCATGTTGCAGGCCCCCTTTGGGGCCTCCATGATTCTGTGCCTACAGTACGGTTTATCTGTTAGGTTGAGGTCTGTACTCCCCTCGTTTGAGGTTTGTCCTGCATAGTACTTAGCTCCCTAAGCTGGTCAGTGGTTGAAGGCCTCTCTGAGGCCTCCCTATTGAGGATCAGCCCCCAGGCTGGTAATTGTACTCCCCTTGTTGGGTTCCTTTAGAGTGCACAGCCTCCTCAGTACAAATAAACACGTGCTGAGTAGATCCTAGGATTGAGCAGAGTGTTACTCCCCTCATTGGTAAGGGTAAAAAGCGCTAAGCTGAATCCTGCTCTCCGGGATGTCCGTCTCTACGTTCTGGTCTGAGTTGGTTACTGCCTCTTTGCATTCACTCTTACTGGATATCTTCTCTGAAGAATGTGATTTGAGACTCTGTGATCAGACAGGTTGTTGGCCAAGACTAGGTTTCTGTAAAAGTAGACCAGGTCGGCCTCCCTGGTGGGAGGCTAGGGTTCCCTTGGGCCCCTTGGTCACATTCCCTCAAAGGTACCCTCTTTTATTTGAAAAGAAGCTTGGTTCCAGAAGCCTTTGAGCGGCCTTGGTAGGCCTTCTGCGAAAGGCCTCTTTCAGGCTTATAGCTTGGGCTGTTGGCCATAGGGAATGCTGTCACTGACAGCCTATGTATAACCCGTAGGGGAGTGGTTCTGGCATTTCAGTTGAAGCTGCTAGTTCTGACGTTTGTCTAGCCATTTGTGGCATGCACTCCCCTCAAGCATGGCGGCATGGGTATATCGTTCCCCATAGCATTTTCGAACGCAGAGTTAAGTTCCCTTTCAAAAGGGAACGTCTCAGGTTACGTATGTAACCATGGTTCCCTGAGAACAGGGAACGAGACTCTGCAGTTCCTAGCCATGCATCGGGGCTGCCTGCTGAACAGTCCCTTCAGACGATAAGATACTGACTGGTTCTCTAGGCGCTCCTTATGTACTTCCGGGTCGCGCTATGATGACGTCATAGGCTGTCGCCGGCCAATAGGATTGTCGTGAGTTGATATTGTTTTCAGACACCGGTTCACACAGAGGCGTTCCCCATAGCGTTTTCGAACGCAGAGTCTCGTTCCCTGTTCTCAGGGAACCATGGTTACATACGTAACCTGAGACGTTTTCATCTCATATTTTTATTTTTAACATTCATTTTCATAACAGTCTTCAGATATTTCCATGACGGCCATGCCTAACCCCCCCGAGTATTCGATTACTCGTTTTTGAAACCTATTGATACCTATTGATTTTGAAATCCCTACTTTAAATGTTTAAGCCTTGTGGGTAAACTTGTAGACCGCTTTCACAGAAAGACGCAGTGTTGTTTCACTCAAAGTTGATGGCTTCAAACAGTTAATGAGAATTAATTCATTGAAAAATGTCTCCCATTTAGTTTGAGTTTAATGTGAGACCAAATATTCTCTATAGGGCTCAAATCTGTACTCTGACCAGGCCAAAACAAGTCCATCAGACTCAAGTTCTCAAGCCACTTCTTGGTTGTCTTGTTTGTTTGTTTGTTTGTTTGTTTGTTTGTTTTGCTCAGGAGTGTAGATAGTTGGTATGGAATGAGGTAAGTAAATTAGACAATTTTAAATTTGGGATGAACTATTCCTTTTAAATCCCACAACTTCACTATAAGCTACAGTTCCCTTTCGAAAGGGAACTCGCACTGCGTCTCAACACGCTATGGGGAACTCCTCCGCGGGAACCAGTGTCTGAAACGGCATCAAATCACGACAACCGTATTGGCCGGCGACAGCCTATGATGTCACTACTAGTGTGACCCGAATGCACATAAGGGGCACCTAGAGAACCAGTCATCTTCTTTTCGTCTTCAGGGACTGTTTTGTTTGAAACACTGTTCAAGGTAAGAATGGCTTTTTTAAGCAGACGTTTCAAGCGGTGTGTACATCCGTGTCATAGATATTTGATACTTGATGACACACAGGACTTGTGTGTCCTTTATTAGAGCATGCATGTTCAGTGCTTGAGAGTTCTTTACGTGCTTTTGTGAGAGCTTTCCCACTGAGGAAGCTCCACTCTCGTTTCTCTCTTCATGAGGGAAGAGGGACAATCTTTTGTGCTCAATGCGCACAGAAGAAGTTCGCTAAAGGGTTTATAGGTGTTTATTTCGTATGCTTCAACGGCTGACTAGAGTGTTGTGCTGATTAAAGATGCATTGTCTCTTGCATCCTCAATATCAGCAGACTGTGCTCTTACGTTCGAGTGATGTGTGGATTTGGTTCAAGTTTTTCACACTTGATCACACACATTTCTTGTGCATTGTTTGTTTGGGCGAGGAGTGCGCGCATTCAGTTTGAGGAAGCTGTTTGCTCAACCCCAGTCGTGTGTTATTTATCTGCACTCTCGTAAATGAGCCTTCCTTTCCCTTTTGATCTCCACTCTGAGATCATCAGGGCATGGAAGAATCCGTTTTTGTCCCGTATTCGTCTACATCAGCATGTAATTTATGCAGATGTTGAGGGGTTGTGTGATCTTAAATACGTTGAATGATCTGGTCCTGCCCGTATATATGGCAGGACATAGACGGTAGTAGATTACGCTCTGTGCTCCCCCCTTCCACCCTCCCACTCCCCTCACTCTTCATATCAGGCCTGAGGCTGGGACGATGATGAGTTTGTTCCATTGTAGTGAACAGCAGAAGTGATGGCACCAGAGCTTCACAACAGACATCCCTTTGTCCCACTTTGATTTATACAAAAGAGTGTGATAGGACCCTCAAAGACAACTAAATGACTATTGTAATCAGGACTGCCAAAGGTGGAGGACAGGACAGATGACATCAACGGCCCATTGATCAAAGGCTAATCTCATCATGAGTTGCCTTTGTTCACCTCAGCCCTCCATGCCTGAGTTCAAGGTGTAAATGGCAATGGACTCTTAGGGCTGCCAAACCAGTTCTGGCTAGAGCACAACAAGAACAAAGAAATGCTCAAAAAGAAAGACATTTTCTAAACATATTGGCTTAAATCACCAAAAATGGACAGGAATACTCTAAGGAACATGTCCTATACATACATCATTTTACTCATCCAGGAAACTGTGCACACACAGTGGAAACCACACCTGGAATAAAAGCCAATGTAACTGCACCCACTGAGACAGAAGTGTGATACCTCAACCAATTCACATCAAGTTTGGACTCTACGAGTTCAAAACACAACCACAAGGACTTTGAGAAAGGTTTGAAAAAGATTCAAGGTCCTAAAGACACTGTCTCATTTAACTGTGTATTTTGGGACAATACAACAAGCTCCACAGGATGAAAAGGTGATGTGATGGGCAGACAACTTGAATGCTACGACCCAATCACATCACCACAGCAGGAATGGTGGGGATTAGTAATCCCCTCCCCAACAGGAATTAATAAAAGCTTTCCCAAGTGAACAAACCCTTGTTCTGAGTTTCTGACCTGACAAGGGAAGAACTACAGCACGACCAAGGTGATACTCTTGCGAGTAAACCTTTCACCGCACGGATCTTCAAACAGCCTAACTGCTTCTGCTTCTACTTCTGCAGAAGTACCTCCAACCTACAGAAGATCCCACGGACCGACCACCATCTGACCTACAGTTCTCTGGATTCCACAAAGACCTCCAGCACTCAATGCAGCTCTGCAACTGTTGGAAAGCAATCCAGTCTCCCACTGGACACGGAAGGATACCAGTGGACAACGTTTCCCATTCCCGGTCTGATCATCCGACCAAGTGAAACGTAAATATAAGCTAATCAAACCTTTTCCCAAAGGCCTTGGCATTAGGTTGTTGCTAAATGAGATTGCTATTTGTGTAGAGACTGTTTATCTTGGGTCAGCGTACACAGACACATTAGACACGTTATCTGTATTCATAGTAAATGCTTATTTACTATTTCATACCAGCATCCAGAAAGACCACAAGTGACTTCCTCATAGACTGTTAATTACCCATTCATTGCTTTGTCCAATCCGTTGCTCATCTACTTGGCATTCGGTTTTGTTAACATCCATTTGTGTTGTAGTTTCTGTTTTGATTCCAATTTTCTTAGTAGTTTAGTCATTTTTCCTTAGTAGTTTAGTCATTTTCCTTTTGTAGTATTTAGTGAGTGGGATATTTTACTCTTGTATATCTTTTTGTTAATAAATTCATTTTATTGCAAACTGTCATTCTTGTGTTGATAATCAGAGGCTCTACAATCTCCCCCGAATCTCACTAAATCCTTCAGATTGGTCAGATGATAAACTTCCTCCAATATATAAAATTCTAATTCAGTCAACAATATTTCTTGATTGTTCTTTATTGTCAAGGTGAGATTCCTGACTGGTGCCCCGAAATATGGGAAGGAATCATCTGACTCAATATTAATATTAATACAAAATATTAATATTAATATTTAAGACCATAAATAACTACATTTGTGGTGCCCTCATGTGAGGCTAATCCAAAATTACTACACCATCATTAGGAACCCTACTGTTGGTCCGGCACCGGGCTTAGTAGTGAGTGCATCCTTTCAGTCTGCATGAGTATGGCAGGTCTCATTTACATTAACCCATTTGTGCCCAAATTTTTCTGAATGGTTTCATGCATATAGTCATGTTCATAGTGTCCTATGTGAACAAGTTCTGCATTTATTTTCCCCAGGTTTTTTTATTTTTTTCTTAAATCATATTTGAATGTGCAGCAACTATAGTTACCGGTGGGCAAATATGTTGTATGCACCCCCTCAATGTAAAATTTAACTAGGAGGAGAACATTTGGCATCTAACTCAAAATAACTGCTTTCAACAGATCAATCTTTATTCATAAACAGATTTAGTATGTATAAAAATCTGAGAACATTCGATGTGAACCCAAAAAGGCTGCATCTAGCTTATAATCTCTTGAATATGAAAAAACAAGAAACAACAAATCCATTTGTCTTAAAGTGATGGAACATAGTGCAGAACAAAGTGCAGCCATTAAAGGGTTAGTTCACCCAAAAATGAAAATTCTGTCATTTATTACTCACCCTCATGCCGTTCCACACCCGTAAGACCTTCGTTAATCTTTGGAACGCAAATTAAGATATTTTTGTTGAAATCCGATGGCTCAGTGAGGCCTGCATAGGGAGCAATGACATTTCCTCTCTCAAGATCAGACATCAGTTTGGTATATCCTTACCTGGTACCTTAGAAATAAGGTTTTAGAACATGATGATTGGATTCAATGAGTACGTGATTACAAACCGTATTTGTTATGGGACAACGACCGCGTAACGAATCCTTTCTGATACTTTACAGGGGCAGTCGTGGCCTAATGGATAGAGAGTCGGACTTGTAACCCAAAGGTCATGGGTTCGAGTCTCAGGTCCGGCAGGGATTGTCGGTGAGGGGAGTGAATGTCCAGCGCTCTCCCCACCCTCAATACACCGTACCCCCAACTGCTCCCCGGGCGCTGCAGCAATGGCTGCCCACTGCTCCAGGTGTGTGTTCACTGCTGTGTGTGTGCGCACTTGGATGGGTTAAATGCAGAGCACAAATTCTGAGTATGGGTCACCATACTTGGCCACATGTCACTTCACTCACTTAAGATCCATAAAGGTACTAAAAACATATTTAAATCAGTTCATGTGAGTACAGTGGTTCAATATTAATATTATAAAGCGACGAGAATATTTTTGGTGCTCCAAAAAAAAAACAAAATAACGACTTATATAGTGATGGCCGATTTCAAAACACTGCTTCAGGAAGCTTCGGAGCATTATGAATCAGCGTGTCGAATCAGCGGTTCGGAGCGCCAAAGTCACATGATTTCAGCAGTTTGGCGGTTTGACACGCGATCCGAATCATGATTCGACACAGAAGAATCGTAACACTCCGAAGCTTCCTGAGGCAGTGTTTTGAAATCGGCCATCACTAAATAAGTCGTTATTTTGTTTTTTTGGTGCTCCAAAAATATTCTTGTCGCTTTATAATATTAATATTGAACCACTGTACTCACATGAACTGATTTAAATATGTTTTTAGTACATTAATGGATCTTGAGAGAGGAAATGTCATTGCTGGCTATGGAGGCTTCAATGAGCCATCGGATTTCAACATAAAAATCTCTATATTTGTGTTCCGAAGATTAACAAAAGTTTTTCAGGTGTGGAACGGCATGAGGGTGAGTAACAAATGACATAATTTTCATTTTTGGGTGAACTAACCCTTTAAGTTGCCCCAAAAGGGCACTGTGTATCAAAAAGTTAAATAAAAATAAATAGAATGAAGAAAAAATTACACGGGACATGGGGGTGGGACAGTAGAGCTGTGGAAAGATTGCTCTCTCATGTCTTCCTTTTGACAGATTTATTCATTTTATTCTATTTATATTAGAGATGTCAGTTAAAGGGTGAAGTTACACTCTAAAAAATGCTGGGTTAAAAACAACACAAAAAGTTGGGTTGAAAATGGACAAACCCAGCAATTGGGTTGTTTTAACCCAGCGGTTGGATTAAATGTTTGCCCAACTTGCTGGGCAGTTTCATTTAACTCAAAAATTACGAGTATGTTGGAAATTAACCTTTATTTAAGGTTTAATAAATGAGCATTTATTAAGTTAAATGAATAATAATTAAACAATAGATATTTATTAAGTTGCTTATTAATACATGTTAACCTTTCGATTATTATTGTTGCCTCTAGTAATTGTCTGATTTTTAATTTTCAACCTATTTTGTTGTAATTTTAAGTCAGCCATATAGTAATTTTTAAACAATAGTTTAAATAAAACTACCCAGAACGTTGGGCAAACATTTAACCCAATTGCTGGGTTTGTCCATTTTCAACCCAACTTGGGTTGTTTTTAACCCATTATTTTTTAGTGTATGTTTTAGTTGGGATATTATGAAAGCAAAAAGCATTAAACAAGACTAATAACCTTGATTTATTAACCTATCCACAGTATACCCCATTTCCCATGATATACAGTATGTACTTACAAGTCATTTGCCCACCGGCACCTATAGTTGCCGCTTGGACTTTTGACTAAGTATGCCAAAAACGTCTTGGGTTACAAGTGTAACCCTTGTTCCCTGAGTAAGGGAACGAGACGCTACGTCGTTGACGTGATGGGAATCCTCTGTATTTTGTGTTCGTGAAGCACCACTGTATCCAACCAATGAGAGAGAGAACGTGACGTCATCGGCGGGCGACGTCGCGGACTATAAAGCACGCCCAAAA
>RJVU01049346.1:869411-908933 GCA_003731715.1 Anabarilius grahami
TTGGTGCGTTTAACTGGGGCCCTGGAGCTCCCGTTATTAGGGAAGGTTATTGTGACACCCTTACTATGTGCCTCCTCTCTTTGTGAGGTTATATAGCGGGTAACTTTCAGAACGAAATATCACCTGTAGTGAATGGCATTCTAGGCCGCCGCTCATCAGAGCTCCAGATAGTTGATATGTCAGGTGTTTGGGCCTCCGGGGCTGCCCTGATAATCCTTCTGTTTGAGTGAGTTGGCTTCCTCTCATTGAAAAGTTGTTTTGCTGAAGCCACCGCTCTGCTGAGCTCCAGGTAATATCACAATTTGAGGTGTATGGCCTTTGTTAGACCCCCTTGATGCCTTCCCTAGGTCGAGTGAAGTGGTTTCCTCTTGCTGAGAGAGTAAAAGATGATATGCTGAAGCCTCCACTCCCCCAAGCTCCAGATAGATCATGACTGTAGGTGTCGGCCCTCTCTGGCCCGCCTTGACTTTACCCTGGGGTGAGTGAGCTGGCTTCCTCTCGTTTGAGAGTCTCTTTTCGAAGCCACTCCATTGAGCTCCAGGTGGTGAGTTCACCTGTGTGTTGTGATCCGGCCTCCTTTCTTTAGAGTTGTTAGGCTGAAGTCTCCACTCCATTGAGCTCCAGGATGGTCATGAATGCGTGTGTGACTGCCCTTCTTTTTGGGCTGGCCCGATATCCGGCCTACGCTTATACTTTAGGAATATGTCTTTAGACAGAGGCGGTTCTGCTGTAGTTTTTCCGCTACCTAGCATGCTGTAGCTCAGAGTAGGCTACTCCTTGGAGAGCCTCTCCAGCTTAGGACTGGCAGCTAGTGATCCAAGTACACCTCCTCTCATTGTGAGAGTCGTCCCTGGCCGGGGCCCGACTTGTGCATTAGGCTATTAATGAGAGTAGCAGGCTTTATGGCCTCCTCAATTTACCTAGGTTGAGCTGAGACTCCTCTTGGTATTAGCCAAGGTGTTGTAGGTATTCGTACGAAGGCCTCCCCTGTGGTTATCCTTGAGCGTTGTTAGACTTCCTCTCATTTAGATAGTGGAAAGCACTATGCTGAAGTCTCCACTCTCTAGAGCTTTGGTAGTAGCTTGCTTCAAGCTTATAGCAATCTCTCCGCCAAAAGCTCCTTGATTATTATCAAGTCGCGAAGTCGAGTGTTGCAGGCCCCTCCTGTGGAAGTTCTTCCTCCTGAGGCCTCCATTCCTCCAGAGCTGAGCTCAGACGGTTGTTCTCATCTTGGAGCAAGAGTTTTTGCTCAGGCTTTTACCCTTGAGCCCTTTCTCGGGTTTAGCTCACTTCGCTCCCAGAGCTCTGTGCCCCACTTGTGCCCATCACCAGTGATGCTCAGGTCGAGCGTTTCAAATGCTCCCTCCTTTCAGGGTGAGTTGAGCACGCTCCCTTAGAGCTTGAGCATTAGCCCCGGGCCTGTGGCCATGTTATGCTAGAGTAGTAGGCCCTATCTGGGGCCTCCTCGTAAGCTCGGTCGCATAGATTTGTACTCCACTTGTTTTAAGGGTAGAAAGTGATATGCTGAGTACACGGCTTGTGATGGCAATGCAAATGAGTATTCCAAGCCTGCAAATCCTCTAGTGGCTCTTTCTGCTGGAGTTAGATTTGCTACCAAGTAGTTGGCCCTCCTTGGGTCTCCTTGAGAGTGATCCTCCAGGTTGAGCTAGGTTCCTGAGTGTACTAGTTCCCTAGAGTTGAGCAGACAGTTATCAGGTAGCCCAGGCTCCAGTGGAGCCTCCCTGATACTAGCCCTAGAATTCTAGATCTGCTACCAAGTAGTTGGCCCTCGAGCGGGCCACCTTGAAGGCGATCCTTTGGGTTGAGTAGGTCCTTAGCACTTCCAACTAAGTTAGTATCCTGACTCCCTAGAGTTATTTCAAAGTGTAGGCTCTTCAGGAGCCTCCCTGGTATTTGCATTGAGCTTGGTCAATGCTCGTCTCGGTTGAGTCTAGTTGGTACTCCCCTCGCATTGAGGGTCGTTCTTTAGAGTACAGAGCTCCCGAGGTCTGGTCAACAGTGTTAATTTCGTTGACGAATAATTTTTGTCATAATTTTCGTCAAATTTTTTCACGGACGAAAACGTGACGATGACTAAATAAAAATGCGTTTTGAATAACTAAAACTATGACTTAAAATCTACTCCAATTTTCGTCAACGAATAAAAACGAGACGAAAATGAAAGAGAGGGACAATTTGGGAAGATATCCAGTCAGGACTGCTGTCCTGTGTGGAAGATGCGCACATTTGAAGTGTAACATGCCGATCTAACCGCGGGAAAAGTGGCGCTGTTGCGCCCTCTACAGGCTCGTCCAGCAGCACATCAGATGAATCAATCAATGAATATCGCACATTTATGCCAAGCGATTGCTTACAAGCTAATGTTGATGAATTATAACAATGTTTACTACATAATGTTTATATGGTAGTATGTTTTATACGGATGTAAGAATGCATATTTTATCTCCCTCATTTGAACTTAAATGAACAGCCTGCTACACTGCAGACATTTCAGAATAAGAGTATTTCGGGATGGTTTATAATTATTATTTTTTCTGGTCATTGTTGTTATTTTGTTTACACAATAAACTGCATTTATTTTAATTTAATTTCTATTTAATTCATAGTAAACAACTGTATCTTCTGTCACAGGAAGGAAAGACTAAGAACATTATTTGACACATTCCTATTCAATGTATTTTACAAGTATAAGGGTTATTATAGTTAAACCTAAAACCATAAAAAATCTTAACTGAACGTTAACTGAAATAAAAAATAAATAAATAAAAAATTTGAACTTATTTTATTTCATCTAGATTCCAAGCTTTGGCATTACCTGATGTACTAAAATAACTAAAACAGAAATAAAAAACTACATAGATGTTCAAAAGCCAAAACTAAAAGACATAAACACAAAACAATTCTAAAACTTTTAACTAAAATTACCATAAAAGCAGAAAATGGCACAAATCTAATCAAATTTATTTTTTAACAAAAACTAAAATAGTACCTCAATGATACTCTACTGTAGATTTAGTCAACTAAAACTAGACTAAAACTAAAACAATTTCCAATGACTAAAATATGACTAAGACTAAATGCCATTTTAGTCAAAAGACTATGACTAAAACTAAATCAAAATTTGCTGTCAAAATTAACACTGCTGGTCAGAAGGTCGAAAGGGGCCTCTTTGGGTGTTGGCCATAGGGAATGCTGTCACTGACAGCCTATTTGACCCGTAGGAGGAGTGATTTTGGCATTTCTGTTGAAATTGTCCACCTTATTTCTGTCACAGCCATTCTTTGGCATGCACTCCCCACAGCATGGCGGCGTGGGTATTTCGTTCCCCATAGCGTGTTAAGACATGGTTACATACATAAACTGAGATGTTTATTCACCACCAATTTACACAAAACAATACCAGATGTGCAGCTTTTGTAATCGATGTGGCATTCAAACAAGTGGAGTACTTTTTCAGAACAACCAAAAAAATTATAAAAAAAATTTTTTTTGACTGTTAGTAGTATTAAACTGAAGTATTATTTGTGTTTTGGTAATTAAACCAAATGTTTCAACTACATTAGATTACGTGGAAAGAAAACATGGATAACCATAATAAAAACATAAGAGCAGGTTTCGAAAGAATGACAAGTTTTGCTACAATTAAGCATAATTCAGAGTTTTGTACTAAGACATTTGAAAATTTACTAAAGCTATTTACAAAAAGTTTAAGAAACACATTTGCAATTCAAATATCAGTGCAGCCATAAATCATTAAATAAATAAACATAGCCACGATACTTTACCTGCTTATGGTCTACAGTATCCATAACCTGGAGAGCAGATAACATTAATTAAATATATATACAGTGGGTACGGAAAGTATTCAGACCCCCTTAAATTTTTCACTCTTTGTTACATTGCAGCCATTTGCTAAAATCATTAAAGTTCTTTTTTTTTCCTCATTAATGTACACACAGCACCCCATATTGACAGAAAAACACAGACTTGTTGACATTTTTGCAGATTTATTAAAAAAGAAAAACTGAAATATCACATGGTCCTAAGTATTCAGACCCTTTGCTGTGACACTCATATATTTAACTCAGGTGCTGTCCATTTCTTCTGATCATCCTTGAGATGGTTCTACACCTTCATTTGAGTCCAGCAGCGTTTGATTATACTGATTGGACTTGATTAGGAAAGCCACACACCTGTCTATATAAGACCTTACAGCTCACAGTGCATGTCAGAGCAAATGAGAATCATGAGGTCAAAGGAACTGCCTGAAGAGCTCAGAGACAGAATAGTGGCAAGGCACAGATCTGGCCAAGGTTACAAAAAAATTTCTGCTGCACTTAAGGTTCCTAAGAGCACAGTGGGGAACCTTAATAATCCTTAAATGGAAGACGTTTGGGACGACCAGAACCCTTCCTAGAGCTGGCCGTCCGGCCAAACTGAGCTATAGGGGAAGAAGAGCCTTGGTGAGAGAGGTAAAGAAGAACCCAAAAATCACTGTGGCTGAGCTCCAGAGACACGGTCGGGAGATGGGAGAAAATTTATATTCCCAGATAGCAAAATACACTCAGGCCAGTTCCTGTTAGATTCTCGCCTGCCGGAGACTTAACACTCAGCCTGCTTCTGTCTGCAGTGATTGGGCCGGATGCTTGTGTACTCACTGCGACAGTGTGAGCATGGTAACGGCTGCAGCATCTGGCCCGATTGATTCGGCCCAGATGCTGCAGCCGTTACCATGCTCACACTGTCGCAATCAAGCCGGTATCGGGCCGTCGCAAATGCGCACAGCGCGCCAGAAATGGCAAGATCAAAACAAAACAGATCTATGGTCCATTCAAATTTTGTCTTGGTCATCATAGCTTTAAAATTCTTGCCTGTTACAAATAGTAATGCCCTGCAGGTATATTTTAAGATTTGTCAGTGCAAGTTTCTTTTAGTTAATACAACTGACACAGTTAACATTTCATTTAACATAAAAAACAAACAAGGTTAACTAGTTGCTAACGACATAAAACTAACATTACATAGTTTAACCATACATATTTTGGTCCAGTGTCCCGTCGTTGTCGGCAGTGAAGCATGTCAAAACCCAAAAGAAAGTCATAAAACTTTAAAATGCACACACAAATGTCAACTGTCTGTCACACATCCTCTAGCCATGTAACGACGCTCGGCTCATTGTTGCCACGTCTGGGATTGGGATACTTTAACACTTGTGCTGTGTTACGACCCTCTATTAATGTCTTTTAAAGTATGTAAAAGAGTATGTAACATATTAGTGTTAAAGTTAAATAATAAAAAGTAAATAAATTAACGGGTTCAGTTACTGATATCTTGTGTGATGAGATGAATCAGGCAGAGACAGAATAGAATTAAAGCTTCCTTTTTTTTTGTATCTCATTGAGGAAAAACATACACCTGATGGTTTATACAAAACAGTGAATGCAGAAATAAATATTTACAAAGTTATATACAAATAATAAACAAACACAGAACACAGGAGTAAGGGACAAAGAGCAGTGCTAAATCAAAGAAATCAATAAAACAAAACATATGCTAACTTATACCATTTAAAGTACTAAACCAACAAAGAAATAGAGCACAAAATAAAACTAATCACTAAGCTACACTAATTAACAAACATAAATACAAGGGATAGCATCCACGCTTGCATTTTTATGGGCTAAAATTCATATTCACCTTTAACCCATTTTAGCCCACCGGTAACTATAGTTGTGTTACGTACAGAAGGGGACTGAGACACAGGTATAACGTTAATGGTGTTTTATTGAACAACCAGATGTGAAAGCAGAGTGCAGGTAAAGTTCGTGGCAGATGATATTCTTGTGACTGATACTTGTCTTGTTTTCCCAGGGATCGTGGATGGCAAGCAGACATGGAGCAGACGAGACACAGAGACACTCACAGCAGACGAGGAGAACACTAGGGATCTTGCAGAACGCTGGAGGCAGGTAAATAGTTGTTAGAGGAGTCCTTGAGGGATGCGTTAACGAGACCGGACAGTGACTGAATGCCTGTGAGTGTCTTTTGTAGTGCAGCTGATGAGGAAGGTGATGAGTGTCAGGTGTGCGTGGTTAGTATTCTGGTGAGGGAGTGCGTCGTGATTGGGTGAGAGTAGAGCCTGGCATGTCTGTGACATTACCCCCCCCCTCCAGGGTCCGCTCCTGAGGACCGTGGACCCCGACGTTGTGGTGGTCGGCCTCTGCCACGTGGAGCTGGTCTGTCTCTGCCACGTGGAGCTGGTCTGTTGGGATGTCTGGCATGGAAGTCATCGAGAAGACTTGGATCGAAAATATCATTCCTGGGGACCCATGACCGCTCTTCAGGACCGTATCCTTCCCAGTCCACCAGATACTCTAGGTGACCACCACGGCACCGGGAGTCCAAGATGTTCTTCACCAGATATGCCGCTCCGTCATCCACAATGATAGGAGGGGGGGGTTCTTCGGCTTCGCCAGGCTCTGTGGAAGGAATGACAGAGGGATGGTGAGGTTTGAGCAAAGACACATGGAAAGTGGGATGAATTCTGTACTCAGGGGGAAGCTGCAGTTGGTAGGTGACGGGGTTGATCTGACGGGTGATGGTGAAGGGGCCAATGAATCTGGGACTCAGCTTCCTGCAGGGCAGACACATCCTGATGTCCCGTGTTGACAGCCAGACCTTCTGTCCCGGTTGGTAAGAGGGTGCTTGAGAACGCCGAAGGTCCGCTGTCATCATGCGTCTCCGGAGGGCTCGCTGGAGTTGTAGATGGGCTGAGTCCCAGACCCTCTCGCTCTCCCGGAACCAGTAATCCACTGCAGGGACGTCCGATGGTTCCCCATCCCAGGGGAACAGTGGGGGTTGATAGCCGAGCACGCACTGAAAGGGAGTAAGACCAGCAGTGGGCTGATGGAGGGAGTTCTGGGCGTACTCGGCCCAACCCAGAAACTGGTTCCAGGAGTCCTGGTGGCCGTGACAGTCCATAGTATCTGAAAACATAGTTGAACATTATTTCCGCTGTATCCATTGCCGTTGGAAGTCCTCGTAGTGGAATTAACCGACAGGACTTCGAGAACCGATCCACCACTACCATGATACAGGTACATCCGTTGGAAACAGGAAGGTCTGTAATAAAGTCCACTCCTAGGTGTGACCACGGGCGAGTGGGAACGGGCAGAGGTAGGAGTTTCCCGGAGGGAAGATGATGAGGGCTCTTCGAGATGGCACATTCCCTGCACCATCTCACGTACCTCCTGACGTCTGAAGCCATGTTGGGCCACCAGAAGCGTTAAGCAACGAGAGGGTTTCATTGACCCCTGGGTGGCCAGTGCCCAGCGACGTGTGCGAGGAGTGGATGAGGGGAGTGCGCCGTGTCCGTGGGATATATTGCAAACCTTGGGGGCAACCCGGCGGGGTGTTGGTGGAGGCATTGGACTCGGGGAGAGTTTCTCCAGACCAAGTGATGGGGCTGACAATGAGTTGCTCAGAAATGATGGGCTCTGGGTCGTTGGTGTTTTCTTCAGGGCTATGAATTCGAGATGGAGCATCAGCCTTTACATTCTTTGATCCAGGACGGTAGGAAATGGTAAAGTTAAATCTGGTGAAGAAAAGAGCCCATCTAGCTTGACGAGGATTCAGTCTCTTAGCATCTCATAGGTACTCCAAGTTCTTATGGTCCGTAAGGACCACAAACGGATGTTTTGCTCCCTCGAGCCAAACTCGAGCCTGGAAGAGGCAAGCTTGATGACGAGAAGCTCCCGGTTGCCGATGTCATAGTTGACCGAAAGGTTGAGTTTGCGGGAGAAGAAGGCACATGGGTGGAGTCTACTTGGTTTCCCCTGCTGCTGTGATAATACCGCTCCCACTCCTGTGGTCGAGGCATCTACCTCAACGACCAGGAGGGGAGTGGTGGTGAACACTTTCTTGAGTTCTTCGAATGCTTGTGTTGCAGCTGGAGTCTAGGACAGAGACTTGGGCTTACTGCGCAGCAGGTTAGTGAGCGGAGTGGTGACGATGCTGTATCCTTGAATGAATCTTCTGTAAAAGTTTGCAAAACCCAGGAACCTTTGTAGCTCTTTTACAGTGGTGGGAGTGGGCCAGTCCTTGATGGCGGTGGCCTTCCTCTCGTCCATGCGGACACCACTGTGATCGATGTTATACCGCAAAAACTGCACTGAGGGCTGATGGAATGTACATTTTTCGGCTTTCAGGAACAGATTGTAGTCCATACGGCATGACGCAATACTCATAGTGGCCAGTAGGGGTCACAAAAGCTGTCTTCCATTCGTCCCCCTCACGGATGAGGTTGTATGCGCTGCGGAGGTCCAACTTGGTGAACACAGTGGTGCCGCGTAGATGTTCCAGCGCAGACGGGACGAGAGGAAGTGGGTATCGGAACCTTACTGTAATTTTGTTCAGAGCTCTGTAGTCTATGCAGGGCCGCAAGCCTCCGTCCTTCTTGGCAACAAAGAAAAAGCTGGAGGCAGCAGGGGAAGTAGACGGGCGTATGTAGCCTTGCGACAGAGCCTCGTTGATGTATTCCTCCTCGGGGATGGAAAGTGAGTATATCCCTGTAAAACCCAAATATATAAAAAAAAAAAAAAAAGAGCACATTTTTTTTTGACCTCTCAGATATTGTTTAAGGAGGCCTCTGATGTAGAAATTAAAGATTTTTCAAATTTTAGTAAGTTTTTAGAAAAATGTAATATTGCAACGTTGGGCCTAGTTAGGAGCAGAATTTCTGTATTTGTACTCACTTTGTCTGAACAGATATACAGAGCATTTAAGCATTCATTTGCAGGGTTGATTGCTTACTTTGCCCCAAAACAGTATATATCATGAGTAATAATCACACAACAATCATATTTTTTATGAATAAGCATTTATTAATAAAAATATTGAAAAAATTTGTATTTATAAAACTTTCTTCTATCACTTTCAGTGTGGTTTGAATGAAGTCTGTGTTTTGCTGTGATAGTCCCTAAGACGGTTCTTTTCATCTAAGAAGCACAGGCGAACATTGCACTTGCTACACATTGTATTTGTGTATCCATTATTGCAGTGTCATTATAATTTCAATGCAAATGCTAATCAAAATTCCACTACTTCATTCAACAATACTGTCTGGCTGGCCTATTATGCTCTCTACTTATCATACTAAAGGAACACATGCATCTCCCCAGAGCACTTACAGGTTCATATTCAAGACCATTCACACCTGTCCCTGAACAATGCAACAGGCATCCCCCCAAAAAAAATCCAGAACATTCAGAGCCTGTTTTTCTATCTCCTAATGCTATAAACTGCTACTTGGGCAACACTCATGAAAAAAAAATCTCAGGATCATTTAGAAGTTAAAAAACTACAAAGATACAGGGAGTTTCAGATACTGCTCTAGATGATGGAGTTTAAAATTCCATCACATGTGAGAAGTGCAGTGTCCTTATGTAATGTGTAAGGAGCACAGGCTATTTTGACTACCACTCTGGCCCAACGTTGTAGAATTACAACATGGACTTAAGCTCCAAATCAAATTTGATGAATGTTTTCCAAAATAACAAAATATGTATGTGTTCTAGACATTGTAATAAACAAAAAAATATGTAAGGAATTTTATTTACTTGAATCTTGATGACCTATAAACACTTCTATCCAATAGCATTGTGAGGACAAAGAATAGAACCCATTAACTATGTAAATGTGGTCTTGAGAAAAAAAAAAACACTTGCAGGCATTTTTTTTTAATTTTTTAAAATGATGTTGTAATTCTGCAACAGTGGGCTTTATAGGGATATCTTTCCTCTGGGCACTGGCTCACCAGGGATGAGATCAATGGCACAGTCTCATGGCCGATGGGAAGGCAGCTTGGAGGCCTTCTTCGGACAGAAGACATCACTGAAGTGGGAGTAACATGCAGGGATGTCCGTAGAGCGATTCTCGAGTGGGCTTTCCACTGACGTAACACAGACTTGGATTTCTTCAGAACTTTGAAGACTAGGAACAGGAAACTTGGGAAAACAGTCATTGAAACATTGGTTACCCATGGAGCTACTTCAGGATTTCTTCTGTCCAACAGGAGATGATGGGATTGTGCTGCTCTAGCCATGGGCGCCCTAGAATCACGTCAGATGTTGAGTCCTCCAGAACCAGCAGATGGATTTCTTCTTGGTGAAGAATACCAACTTGAAGTTGTAGGGGTCCCACAATGTAACGTACTTGACGGAGGGGTTTTCCCATTACCGAGTGGATTTGGTATATCTTCGGCATGGCTGTTGTCTTGAGTTTGAGCTGGCGACAGAGGGCTCCGGAGATGAAGTTTCCAGCTGACCCAGAGTCGAGGAGAGCATTAAGGTTTACAACAATAGTGAGTGGTTTCATCTTATTCAACGTAGGCATGATGACACTCACCATAGGTCGCACTGGACGAGTGGGGCATTCAGAGATGTAATGCCCAGGGCGGCCACAATACAAACATAGGTTCTGGGTCAGCCTCAGCTGTCGCTCAGCAGACGAAAGACGTGACTTTTCGATTTGCATGGGTTCGTTGGCTGGTTCTGGGTGACTGACGGATTCAGGCTGGCAGAGGATGGAAACAGCCACTGGTCCTGGTGCTCTTCGAGGCTTCTTCTTCAAATTTTCATGTTAATATAAAGTATTTTTTGTTGACATATATATATCTACATAATCACGAGGGTCTCTAGAATCATCCAAACAAAACAAATCTTACAAGAGATCTATAGTTTTTTGTATACTTAGTCATTTCCCCATATATGATGGGGAAATGGGGTATACTGTGTTTAATGGTTTAATAAATCAAGGTTATTGGTCTTGTTTAGTGCCTTTTGCTTTCATAATATTTTATTTTGATATATATTGTTATTTGTTTATTTATTTTTTGTTTGTTTGTTGTATGTGACCCTGGACTACAAAACCAGTCATAAGGGTAAATTCTTTTTAAATTGAGATTTATGCATCATCTGAAAGCTGAATATATATATATAAGCTTTCCATTGATGTATGGTTTGTTAGGATGGGACATTTGGCCGAGACACAACTGTTTGAAAATGTGGAATCTTAAGGTGGAAAAAAAATCAAAATATTGAGAAAATTTGCCTTTAAGTTTGTCCAAATGAAGTCCTTAACAATGTATATCCATTCACAAAAATAATTTTTTATACATTTACTGTAGAAAATTTACAAAATATCTTCATTGAACATGATCTTTACTTAATATCCTAATGATTTTTGCCATAAAATAAAAAAAAATTTGTAATTTTGACTCATACAATGTATTGTTGGCTATTGCTACAAATATACCCGTGCGAGTTATGACTGGGTTTGTGGTCCAGGATCACATATAGGAGTCATTTTTTCTAATGAACGATGTAATTTAACTTTTTTTATTCACAATGCTTTGTTGGAGCAACTAAATGGCTGCACTTTGTTCTGCACTATGTTCTACCACTTTAAAACAAACGGATTTGTTGTTTTATGCGTTATCATATTCAAGAGATTATAAGCTAGATGCAGCTTTTTTGGGTTCACATAGAATGTTCTTTGACTTTAATTGATCTGTCGATCTGTTGAAAGCAGTTATTTTGAGTTAGATGCATAAATGTTATCCTCCTATTCAAATTTTACATTGAAGGGGTGCATACAAAATATTTGCCCACCGGCAACTATAGTTGCCACACATTCAAATACGTTTTTTAAGAAAAAAAACAAAAACCTGGGGAAAACAAATGCAGAACATGTTCACATATGACACTATTAATAGGACTAAATGCATGAAATCATTCAGAAAAATTTGGGCACAAATGAGTTAAGATTTCACTTCCAAAATATTCATTCTATTTAAAAATACAGCCTATAATATTCGACTGGCAATTTTCAGTCCATTTTATTTTGCTTTACAAATTCGCTTCCACAAATTCAGTGGTACAAATTCGGCAGAAAATTCAACATTTCACATCCAGGAACTGCAGGAAAAGCAGTATTGTGCCGATGCATATCTCCATCTGCTGTTAGTCATCCTCACCAGCAGGTGCCGCAAGCGCATGTTGACGAAGACCAAAGCAACAGTTAGAACCAGGTCATTCACCCTGCATTCCATTCGGAAGGGCTCATCCCTGTGCCCTAATCCCTTCAAAGGGTTTACCCTCCGGAGTGAGAGCTTCGAAGGGATGAAGGGTGTAGGGGTCAAAAAAACTCTTCTGTTGGAACGCACTTCTGCGTTATCTTAACGAGACAATCAAAGAGGAGTAGATTGAGCAAGCTGCGCCCTTTGTTTAACATTAGTTTATTTATTTATTTAGGTTTATCGCACCATATTGTATATTGTGTCTATGTATTTAAAACATTTGAATGGACTGATTAAAGGAGCTGTAAAGTATTTTTGTTGAAGTACAATGTCGTTTTACCATAATAATGTACCAAATCTAACTGGTATAAATATTACAGTAGTATAGAAAAATACTATACATACATTTATAGGTCAAATCGAACTCCTAACCTCCTGTACCCATTCTGTGACGTCAAACAACTTCCCTGTGCAAAGGATCATGGGGGCCCGAAGTGTCCATCAGTTGTACCCTTCGAAATCCTTCATTCCGAAGGGGCCTTTGAAGTGACCAGTTTTGAGCACTTCGGTTTGGAACGACCCTTCAATATGGCGGCCATGAATATTTTCACTCCGAAATGCCCTTCGGAGGGCAATATATCCCGTTTGGAACGCACCGTCAGTCACAAAAATGGATTTGCAGAAATGCAGCAAGCGGTAAGTGTATGTGAATTATGATTATCAGGGGCAGTATATATACGGAAAAGCGGATAAAGACACAAAAGCTGCGTTTGTTTAATTCAATGACTTCACGGTACTCTCCCTGTGTAGGCTACATGTAAGAAGCTTTCTCTCCAGTGAACAAGATTATAATGTTATTCCCCGATGCTGATGTACAGACCAAACCTTAAATCTGAGGTAGACATATATTTCTCTCTGTTGTTTAGTTTCCTTAACTTTATATTGTGGCGCTGTGTTGTAATACTAGGGTTTCCCTCATACGTCATATGATACCCCTGCCGCCGGGACATATAAAACACAACATAGATTAATGGACTTATACAGTGATATAAAAGACCAAACTCGCACCTTATTGGTGATGTAGGTTATACTATATAGGCTCCAGGCAAGCAGATACTGGCGTAAAGTTGGTTTGGGGTTGAACGTTTGATATTCGCAAATTTAGGGACCATCTCTAATACAACATTGGTATTCATGTTTCTAACTTAAATAGCATTTAAAGAGAATGACCTACAGTCACAAAACCAAATGTATAGTATTCATCTAGGTGTCAGGTATGATGCACACCTTTTAGATTTTTTATATTAAAATAAACAGTAACACTTTACAATAAGGTTTATTAGTTAACATTAGTTAACATGAACTAACAAAGAACTGCACTTCTACAGCATTTGTTCATCTTTGTTAATGTTAATAATTACAACATTTACTAATACATTATTAAAATCAAGAGTTGTATTTTTTAACATTAGTTAATGCACTGAGAACAAGCATGAACAATGAACTGCTGTATTTTTATTAACGTTAACAAAAATTAACAAATACAGTAACGTCTCGGTTACAAAGGTAACCCTCGTTCTCTGAAGGAGGGAATGGAGACGTACGTCAGACAGACCGACGAATAGGAATCTCACTAAAGAGGCCAATCTGCTTCGAGTGTAACTAAAACGAGCCAATGCACATTGGCATGCAATCATATGCAGCAGCTGCTCGCCTCGCAGCGCGGGTATATGATGAGCAGCAGGTGCGTTGCACCTTCAGGTTTTTGCTGAGGAGCCGAACAGGTTAGGCTGCAGCATCAGCGGGGTCCAGCGACTGTGGCGACGGGACGTATGTCTCCGTTCCCTCCTTCAGGGAATGAGGGTTACCTTTGTAACCGAGATGTTCCAATTCAGTCGGTCACATTCTACGTACATCGGACAGACCGGCGAATAGGAATCCCTACCAAAGCGCCACAGGGGCTGCCCCCTTCCAGCGCTCTGTGCAAGCCTCCTGTACCCCCTTGCCTACGGACGGTGGGACAGGGCCAACACAGAGAGTGTTGATCACTACTGTTCCCCAAAAAACCCATTCAGTGAGACTATTGGATAACACTGTGAAAGCTTCCCCTTTCACTGGAAAGGAATGCTGCGGAAGCCACATCCTTCCCCAAAGGAGTCATGTGGAGAAGTACATATGGACTAACCCCATAGGGCTGTACTACATATGGAAGTACTGGGGTGACTCCAACCTGATGAGAGGTGGGTTCGTCCAGAGGGAAAGACACGGGCTTCGTTTAGGATCAACCGTGGAATGACACATATGGGATCCGCGTAGGGTCACACGTATGGAACCCAGCCTAAATCCGGTTCTCAAGGATACAACAGAGTATAGGCCTGGCGCCAGACGCTCCGCTACGTCTGTCTGCCGAAGGGAATCGGAGGACTCAACAGGGTCTGCCTTGTAGGGACTCTCTGGTGAAATGAGCGCATGTAAGCACAGCAAGCTGACACTAAACCGAGGCCTCTCCGTGCCTCTGACCTGAGCTGAGAACACGGGAGGAGACCGGCTCGACACGAAGGCTATAGAATTTAGCGAACGCTTTAGGTGTCGCCCAGCCCGCAGCTCTACAAATATCTGTTGTAGAGTAAGACTCTTGAGTAAGCAACACCTCTTGTAGAGTAAGCATGCAACCTGAGCGGGCAGTTCATGCCTTGTGCTTGGTAAGCCAAGGCGATGGCGTCCACTATCCAGTGGGCCATCCTCAGCTTGGAGACAGCCTTTCCCTTCTGCTGGTCTCCGTAACAGACAAAGAGCTGGTCTGAGGTCCTGAGGCTTTGAGTTCTGTATATGTACAGTCGCAAAGCGTGGATTGGACAGAGCAAGCCAGGGCTGGGTCTGCCTCCTCCGGGGGCAGCGCTTGCAGGCTCACTACCTGGTCCCTGAAGGGAGTGGTAGGAACCTTGGGCACATGTACCGGATGTACCACATGGCCGTCGCTCGGCCCGAACTCTAGGCACGACTCGTCGACCGAAAATGCCTGCAGGTCCCCTATCCTCTTGATGGAGGCCAATGCAACCAGCAGCAAAGTCTTCATAGACAGAATCTTTAAGTCTGCTGACTGAATGGGCTCAATGGGCTCAAAGAGGATTTAACCGTCTCGCCCCCCCAAGGAACCTGATGACCAGGTCGTGCTTACCAACAGACCTGCCATCGATGTGGCCATCAAGGTCTGAGCAAGTAGGCTCACTGGGGGAAACGCATATTTGCGAAGGCCCCGGGGCCAGCTGTGTGCCAGTGCATCTCTGGACAGGGGGTAAAACAACTGGCAGTGAGAGGAATCTGGCAAGGCAAACAGGTCAACCTGAGCCTCTCCGAACTCTCTCCAAATCAGCTGGACCACCTGGGGGTGGAGTCGCCACTCTCCCGGCAGCGCAGCTCATGAGAGCTCGTCGGCCACACGGTTGAGCACACCAGGAACATGAATGGCGCGAAACCACCTCAGATGCTTCTGACTCCAAAGGAGGAGATGGCGGGTGAGTTACGACATGCGACGGGAGCGTAGACCACCTTGACGGTTGATGTACGCAACAGTTGCAGTGTTGTCCGTGCGGACCAGCACATGCTTGCCCTGTAACGGCCCTTTCAGGCGGCTCAGGGCAAGGCGTACTGCTAGCAACTTGAGGCAGTTGATGTGCCAATGCAGTTGGGGGCCCGTCCATACCCCTGATACTGCATGCCGTTGTACATGGCACCCCAGCCGGTGGCAGAGGCATCTTTGAACACCACAGCAAGCCGGGACACCTACTCTAGGGGCACTCCTGCCCGAAGAAACAAGGGATCTGACCACGGGCTGTAGGCTTGGCGGCATTCCGGAGTGATTGCCACGCCCATCTCGGGAATCGGCCGTGAAGCCAGTGCTGAAGCGGTCTCATATGAAGCAAACCGAGCGAGGTTACTGCCGCTGCGGCTGCCATATGCCCCAGGAGCCTCTGAAAGAATTTAATTGGGACCGTTGTCATGCCTTTGAACGTATTCAAGCAGTTCAACAACGACTGAGCACGTTTCTCTGTGAGGCGTGCTGTCTGTTCGACCGAATCCAACTCCATACCGAGAAAAGAGATACTCTGCACAGGGGAGAGTTTCCTCTTTTCCCAGTTGACCTGAAGGCCCAACTGGCTGAGATGACTGAGCACCAGGTCCCTGTGTTCGCACAACTGATCCCGAGACTGAGTTAGAATAAGCTAGTCGTTGAGATAGTTAAGGATGCGAACACTCTGTTCTCTCATGGAAACAAGGGCTCCCTCCACGACTTTTGTGAAGACGCGGGGGACAGGGCCAGCCTGAAGGGTAGGACCTTGTACTGATATGCTCGACCCTCGAACGCAAAGCGCAGTGTCGAGGGAGAATCGAGACATAAAAGTACGCGTCCTTCAGGTCGATCGCTGCAAACCAATCTTGGGGATGGATGCACTCGAAAATGCGTCTCTGTGTGAACATTTTGAATGGTAGCTTGTGGAGGCTCCGATTCAAAACTCGCAGGTCCAAGATCGGTCGTAACCCACCGCTTTTCTTGGGTACAATGAAGTAGGGACTGTAGAACCCTGACCTCATATCGGCTGGAGGGACCGGCTCTATCAGGTAGGAGAGGCTTTGGTTGCTCTTTCGAACCGCGCGCTGCTGCCCGATGGCGATAGAGGAGGGGGACGAGAGTGGAGAGGTTTTTCTCCTCCCACTGCTCCCCAAGCCCTCTTCAGACCTGGAGATGGAGGAAACTGCACTTCTTTTGAAAATTTAGGTACCACTGGCTGTTGGGCCAGCGGCGGAACAGAAACAAAACCCAAAGGATTTACCACCCGGCCCTCCTCCGGGGAGAAAAGCAGCTCCACCCATCTCTTGGTCGCCTGTCTCAGGGGTGATTTTTCACCGACCACTTAAACAGCAGCAGAGTGGCATTGTCTCCCTGCAGTGGACACAGTAAAGCAGGCTGTGTCTGAGTTTTTGCAAGGGACGACACCCTTGCAATGAGCAGACTGAGGAGCGGCCCACGAGGAACTCAATAGTTTGTCGGGGGAAGCTCCCTGGTCTGCTACTAACTGAGGAGAACTGCTGGGCTCAGTCCCCGACAGTGTCGCCAAAAAGGCCACCTTTTGAGATGGGAGCGTCGAGAAAGCGTTTTTAGCTTGACGACCTCCCGCACCTCCACAAGGTAAGCCAGGGGGCGCTTCTGGACCACTGAGGTGGACATCATCTGGCTGAGGGCCTGCGCCGTTACTTTGATCACGGTTAGTCAAAAAGCGCAGCTCAACCCCGGCTCAGAACTACCCATATGCATTAAGAGTGCCTTGGCCTCATATGCAGACCACACCCACCCTACCCTAGAGAGTAGTGAGAGAGGAAAAAAACTTTATGCAGATTTTGGCACTTTTGGCGTTCCATATTTATGGCACCAATATAGCTCCATACTGCCAAGTTTTCCATGCACATCAGGAAGACCGAGGAAAGCATGGCTGTAAACTCTAAATCTAAGTCAGCATAAGCACACACCATTACAGTGGGCAGCGTCACCCTCATTTCCAGAGGATAACAGCCCTCTCTCCGATGCAGCAATCGACATCTGACCCTCAGCTGGAGCCCTGAATGAAATGCTAGGTTCCCCTATGAGAAGGACGAGCAATCCAATCCAGAAGCTGCACAGCTTGCAATGTGCTAGAGAGGGAGGGGCTCTAGGGGGCTGGTTCCCCGAAGGAAAACCCTCAACCTCAAGTCACCCAAGCTATTTCACCAAAGTAGACCTCTTCTGGTACACCAGAGAGGGCGCTACAATGGAGAATAGGCAAGGAGGCCGCCCATCCAGTGGGAGGAGCGAGCGCTAAGTTGCCGTGACAACCCGCGCTGCAGCTCGACAGCTCGACGGCACACGACACGCAGAGGAGTGAGAGGTTTGCTCTTGCTGATCTCCACGGTCTCCCAAAGTGTCGGGCAGACCCCGGCTGTGCTTTTACACACAAGCGGCAGCTGGCCAACAACAGAGGGGACTCAAGCTTCCCGGAGAAAAAAGAGTCGCGACCGGCGTATCGACGTGATCACGTTCTCGTTCGAAACCATGAACCACCCACGAACATCGTTTTTAGCACGCGCCCAGACATGTGAAACAGTGATCGTGACCGTCAGTGAGGACAGGAAACGACCGCATCCAGAAACACACAAGTAGAATGTCATCTTTAAAAAGACGCAAGCTCTACTTGTGTAAGCTCTTTTAGGGACTTTACTCTTTTAAAAGTGCTGAATGCCACAACACAGACAGGGATTGAGGCCGTGAGAACAGCTTTCTGACGCTGTCAAAACAGCTATTTGCTCAATAATGGCAAACGAAACAATAAACAGAAAATAAAGAGAGGAATTCGACCCCACTGCTGTGCTGTACGCCCGCACTCGAAAAAAATGATAAGTTCAACCAAAAAGCTCGACTCGTCTTCTAGCAGACACTTGCTTGCAGAGAACAGGAACAAACACCATTCAGCTCTGAAGCAAAAAGCTGAAGATGCAACGCACCTGCTGCTCATTATATACCCGCACTGCGAGGCGAGCAGCTGCTGCATATGATTGCATGCCAATGTCCATCGGCTCGTTTTAGTTACACTCGAAGCAGATTGGCCTCTCTAGCGAGATTCCTATTCGTCAGTCTGTCCGACATACGTCGAACGTCACCGACTGAATGGAAACAAATATATTGCGCATGGAAAGTTCATGTTAGTTCTCAACTCCAGTCCTCGGGACCCACTGCTCTGCACATTTTGTATGTCTTTCTTACCTGACACACTCAGTTCAGGTCATGGAGTCTCTCCTAACGAGCTGATGATCTGAATCAGGTGCGTTAAATATGGGATACATACAAAATGTGCAGAGCAGTGGGTCCCGAGGACTGGAGTTGAGAAACACTGCATTACACTAAGGTTAATTTGTTAACATTAGTTAAAGTGTTTCCAAATAAACTGAAAAGTAATATGTAAATATTGCTATGTATTTCACTACTGTATGGGATCATACAAAAATGTGCCATAATTTAAAGCTCAATAGCATTTGACAAGAATGATTTACAGTAACAAAATCAACTCTAAAGTGTTCATCTAGGTATCAGGTCAAACAGTGATGCGCCCCTTTACTCTCTCACACACATACATGATGATGCATTTGAACTGTATAACATTTTTGAATTAATTGTAGCCTAAAAGCTGCTTCCCTGCTCAACAAGTCTTCAACTGCTTGTCCACCTTTTTCCATTCCGTGGTATCTAATGTAATGTAAACCAACCCTAAACCAAATATAGTTTTATTTAACATGGGTTCAATTGCTATTGAATAAAGCATACCCGATAGGGCACAACCTTGTCTGATCCCCCTCTGTATTTTAAAAGGGTTTCAGTACAATTTCAGTACTTCAGTCAGGACCACTTAAGTCAAAAATTACAAGAGACAAAATTTAGTCAATTTTTTATTGGCATATTTTGCTAAAGTTACAATTTGGCGGTATGGCTCTGTTCTAAATTCCCCGTCCTTTTCATGAGCTCCGTGAAAGCCAAGACCGGGAACAGCAGCAGCTTCTGGGGACAACCTCCCATTTTTTTAAACTGGGAGAGCAGCAGAAAATCCCCCTATTGAGAACAGAGCATGCATCAATGACAACAGAATGACACTGATTAAGTTATACACAAGTTTAAGGAGGAGCTGGGGAGGAGGTGGGTTGCAAGCAGCGTGCAGTGGAAGCAGCCTAGCAGGCAGAGAGACGGAAGCTGCGTTTAAGTAATGCGCCTTATTTTAGAGTTGCCAATGGAGTCCATAGAAATCGGATCAGCTGATATGGGTGGGGTTGGAATTTGTGAATCAGCTGATAGCGGAGCTTGACTACGAGGCCTGCCTGAACTAACGCTGACGCTTTTTGTTTAGAAAGATGCGCGGAGGCGTGAATAATCTTTAATAATGCTGTGATTCATGCCTGAGGAGACAATGAGCCGCATAATAAGCCTTTCAGTCAGGTATGTGAGAGGGAACTAAACAATGTGAGGACAAAGTAGTTTATTTTGTAGTTTATTTTGTAGTTTATTTAGAATGTAGTTAACAATATAAATAAGAGTCAAAGGCCCATTTTGAGTACACAGTTATACCTGGAAATAAATCCTGTTCAAATATATAAGTGAACATCACATACCTGGCATTTACAAGGTGTTTGGTGTTTCTATGCACTGAAGGAAAAAAATTTTTTTTCCTGCTTCCAGTCAGTGATCTCACTGTAATATTCATGCAGTCCAATGTGGGCCAATATCTGGTCACTATGATTCTCAAATCTGTGAGATAAAAGAAAAAAAAAAGTCTCAGGTTACGACTGTAACCCTAGTTCCCTGAGAAGGGTATGAGATGCTGTGTCAATGACGCTTTGGGAGCACCTCTGTGTGATTGTGCCTGATGCATGTGTCAACTAGTGCAATGGCAAGAGTAAACGTCACGAGCGGGTGACGTCATGACCAGGAAAGGATAAAAGCACATCCGGAAAGACAGACTTTAGCTTCAATTAGCCGAAGCAAGTTGATCACAGGGATGCAGGAAGTATGGCAAAGCGACACAGCATATCGTTCCCTTCTCAGAGAACTAGGGTTACAGTCATAACCTGAGATGTTCCCTATCGAGGGAACTCGCGCTGCGTCAATGGCGATTTGAGAATGATATACCAAAACGCCATACTTAATAGTGCCTGTCTGTGTGAAACTGTGGCAAACTAAGACCTAGGCACCTGAGAACCTGGAGCAGCGTCCAGGCCGAGGTTGTAGAACCTCACAAATGTAAGCAGAGAAGGACCAGCCTGCTGCATCACACACTTCTTTAAGGGATACACCCGACAGTAAGGCCTTGGAGGCCGCCATACTCCTGGTAGAGTGAGCTCTGACAGCCAAAAGTGATGGCTGACCAGAGACCTCATAAGAAAGAGAAATAGCCTCTACTATCCACTTGCTGACTGTCTGTTTGGATGCAGGGAGACCCTTTTTAGATGATCCCAAACAGACAAACAACTGATCAGTTTTTCTCCACATGGCAGCTGTGGACATAGGTATCCAATGCTCTCACTGAACAAGCAATATTCAGCTTTTTCTGGTCCGGTTCTGAGAAAGGAGGACAGAAAGCTTGTAACACAATAGGCTGTGGTACGTTGGTCGGCACCTTAGGGACATAGCCCGGTTTAGGGTAAAGGAATGCCTTGACCCTCTCCCGTGCGAACTCAAGGCATGTAGGGGATACTGATAAGGCCTGAAGGTCTCCCACTCTTTTAAGGAATGATGTGGCTAGAAGGAATATAGTTTTCAGGGTCAGAAACTTTTCTAGAACCTAATCAAGGGGCTCAAAGGGAGCTAACGATAAGCCTTCTAAAACAATAGCAGGAACCATGGTACAAGTTGCAGGCCTCAGTATCAAAATGCCACGAAAGAAATGTTATTAGAGGGTTCCTCCCCGCAGGGTTTACTATTTGGCTCGGCCAGTACGGTGATACTAACAGTATACTTTTTCCTTCCCGGCGGACCTTCTCCAGAACTCCTGGGAGCAGAACAATTGGGGGGAAAACATACAGACGTAGCCTCAGCCAGTAAACCAAAGTGGACAGTGCGTTGTATCCTGAGACACAAACAAATCCACTTCTGCTTGTCCGTAAACCTCCCATATATGCTTCACCGCCTCAGAGTGAAGTCTCCATTCCCCTGGCTTCAGCCCCTGCCTCGACAGGATGTCTGCTCCTATGTTTTGGTACACCGGAATATATATTTCTCTCAGAGAGAGCATCTTTCCTAGAGACCACAGGAGGATCTGGTGTGCCAGTTTGCATAGTGGACGAGAAGAGACCACCGACGTGTTGTCTGTACGGACAAGCACATGGTGGCTTCTAAGATCTGGGAGGAGTCGTTTCAAAGCAATGAAGACCGCCATCATCTCCAGGCAATTTATGTGCCACAAAAGATGATGACTTCTCTACAGACCTTGAGCTGAGCGGCCTTCCATTACCACCATAGGAGTCAGGACCTCTTTTGGCCTGGAGTCTTCTTTGCCCAAAAAACGGTCCTCAGATCTGGCTTCTGCTTAGAAGGCTTCAGCTTAGAGTGTAATCCTGGCCCCCAAGATTTCTGTGGCGAGCACTCTCCTTTTGTTGCGCTCTATGTGAGGAGCTTGACGGCTAGGGCTGCTCACACACAGCAGCCCCAGAGGGTTGGTGATGGTGAGGGAGATAACGATTGAATGCCTCCACTTGCTTTTTAACCTCCTGAAACCTCTCGACGACTGTATTTACAGCGTCGCCGAAGAGGCCAGGGGAGCAATAACGGGGCATCTAAAAGGAAGGTCTTATCTTTCTCTTTTATATCAGACAAGTTCAGCCATAGATGTCTCTCTGTGGCCACCAGGGCTGCCATAGACAGCCATCTTACAGGTAAAATATTCACCCTGCATCCTCTGTCTAGGACCAGAACTGACGAGTTTGTGTCCATGAGAACACGATCGGCTGACGTAAATTCTGAATGAATGAATAATTGAAATTATGGGATACACAGAATAATCAAATATCTAAATTAATACATAACCAATAGTTAAGATTAATTCCTAATTAGAAACCCAATCTAAATGTAATAATCATTTAAAATTGGAGTCAGATTAAGCTTGCAGCTAAAGTGAAATTGAAACTAAATTCTAAAAATTAAGTGAACTTCACAGGGGCGCTGAAAAGACATACACACATTATACCTTCGCCCAGGCCGTTGGATTCCGTTCATTTGGGCCGTCGGGTGTTCCTTACACCAGCTCCTCATATGCTGGGGAAAGAGATGGCGAATCCTCTTCCCCTCCTTCGACGCTCAGCACATCCACCACCTCAGAGCTGGATAGCTGAAGTGTCGGGTTCTCTTTCCAGGCGGAAGAAGCCACAGAGCGTGCTTCCGACGCCAGAGAGGGAGCGCTGGATCCCCTAGGTAAAGGCAGAGAAAAGGCAGCGCCTGTCTGGATGCCCCTAATATTAAATATGTTAAATGAATGAAATTGACACTAAATGGTCAAAGGGCTGAGAGCATCTAAAACTTTGGGAGCAGTTCATAAACATTCATAAACATATTAATGGAAAAAGTGTCATTACACTGTATTCAGCACAAACTAGGCTACAATAATATGGGAGGAACATGTATGTACATGTTTGTGTTTTTGAAGGAATAACGTTTATGCGTGGTTATTGAAAAAACAAAAAACTTAAGTCACTGAAATAAAGCCAAAAAATATATATTAAATCTGTGTTCACAAGACTTCTGGGTATTGGAGGTTGTAGACTAGAGTTCTTGCTTCAAAATGAGGTAAAAATTATGCTGCCTACTCCTTCGTATAAAACAATAGAGAGATTTAAATTTTGTAAGACACTTTTTGTCAAGAAACACAGTATGCGTGGAGGCGTAAATCATCATGAATAATGGGTGATTTACACCTGAGAAGACAAAATAATTGCATAATGAGTTGTAATGACCTGCATAAATAATGAGCTCTTTCAGTCAGGTAGGCTGTGAAAAAACCCTCTGTGATCATGTCTCAAGCTCATCATGGTGTATATCAAACATACAGAAAAAACAGCAATACTGTGAAATATTATTACAATTTAAAATAATGGTATTCTATTATATACTTTAAAATATAATGTATTTCTGTGATGCAAAGTGTCTGAACAATTATGTTACCTCTATGGCATTTCATATAGGCTTTTAGCTTAAAAGCATGCACATTTGGAGAAATATTGATGGATTCTCATATATTTATGTCAATTTTCTATACAGAGGAGTAATTTATTCAATATTTATTGTCATCACTATGAGCGCTGGATACTGTGTTTTCAATTCATACTTGCAGCCGGAGGGCGCTCTGTGCACCTTTAGTCCACAAATTAATCTAAAGAAGAACCACCATGTGACTCTCCAGGAACTAACAGAGGCCAGAGATCGCTTTAACATACACAAAAACACTTTTCAGGACAATAAATACACGATTGAGACGATGAATGCATGTATTGACTGAATTTGCGTCTGAATAGCGCTCGTTCCGTGGGCGTGGCCGCATTAGCGGATAATGAGCTGAATCAAGGACTTCTGACATGGCTCTTTTTTCATACAGATTACATAAACAGAGAATATTTGTTTTCGATTTGAATTACACGATTTAAAACCTGACATTTCAACGTTTTTTTAGACATAAGTCAAATTTTTTTGTCATTAGTATTCACTAAGTTACACTTCATTTTCTGAGAACTATCAGATTGGACTTCATTCAGAGGAAGAAGAGAGATCACGCATCATGTTCTCGTTCACTCCGGCGCCGTCTCACCCGGGACCTTGGGTTCTTCAACAGCGGAAGGCGCGAGCCAGGCCTCGGACCAGGACCTCGCCACCGCCGCCCCCGGTCTTCGATGTGTCCACACGGAATCGCTTCTCCCCTCTTCGCGAGGCGGAACGCGACGCCGTGGTCATCGAAGACTCCATTGTTCGTCACGTCCACGCTACCACAGCCAAAGGTAAGGTGCGCAGTCACTGTTTTCCTGGTGCTCGTGTTCTCGATGTCGCTGCGCAGGTTCCCACGATCCTCAACGGTGCTGAGAGCATCGGAGCTGGTGTTCTGCACGCGGGGGTGAATGACACCAGGCTGCGGCAGACGGAGGTGCTGAAGCAGGACTTCAGGAGCCTGATCAAGACGGTACGAGCCACATCGCCCGCGAAGAGGATCATCGTGTCCGGACCGCTTCCGACGTACCGAAGAGGACATGAAAGGTTCAGTTGACTATTTGCTTTAAATGAATGGTTAATGTCTTGGTGTAATGAACAGAAGCTGCTCTTTGTAAATAATTGGAATCTTTTCTGGGAGCGTCCTAGGCTCTTCCGTACTGATGGCCTGCACCCCAGCAGCATCGGAGCTGATCTTCTGTCGGAGAACATCTCCAAGACGCTTCGCACCGTATGACTAGTAAGTCAAACCTCAAATCACAGTCTGTGTTCTGCCCACTTAATTGATAGAAATGTGAGTGTAGTACAGTCTATAGAAACTGTGTCTATTCCCAGAATAGTGAGGTTTAACAATAAAACTAAAGGATCTAGAAAAAATCTGATCGTAATCAAACCAGAAATTCGCAAAATTACTGAACAAAAACAATTTCTAAAGCTAGGGCTACTAAACATTAGATCGCTGACACCTAAGGCGGTTATTATAAATGAAATGATCACAGATAATAGTCTTGATTTAAATTGCCTTACTGAAACATGGCTTAAACCAAATGATTATTTCGGTCTTAATGAGTCTTGTCCACCTGGCTACTGTTTTAAAAACAAATGCCGTCTGATTGGCCGTGGCGGTGGTGTAGCAACAATCTATAGAGATAATCTTAATGTTACTCAGAAAACAAACTACAGGTTTAATTCATTTGAAATTCTTATGCTAAATGTTACACTCTCA
Organism: Anabarilius grahami; assembly: GCA_003731715.1. NCBI lineage: Eukaryota > Metazoa > Chordata > Actinopteri > Cypriniformes > Xenocyprididae > Anabarilius > Anabarilius grahami. The sequence goes on from RJVU01049346.1 coordinate 894,996, forward strand.
GATATAAGTAAAAAGTCGCTACTATCTCTTGCTCTAGCTACCGTTTATAGACCTCCAGGGCCTTATGCTGATTTCCTAAAAGAGTTTGCAGACTTTCTCTCAGATCTATTGGTCAACGTCGATAAAGCGCTGATTGTTGGAGACTTTAACATTCATGTAGACAATACAAATGATACGTTAGGGGCTGCGTTTACAGATTTACTAAACTCCTTTGGGGTCAAACAAAACGTCACTGGACCCACTCACCGTTTTAATCATACACTAGATTTAATTATATCACATGGAATCAATCTAACCGATATAGAAATTCTACCGCAAAGTGATGACGTCTCTGATCACTACCTTGTAACATGCGTACTGCATACTGATGATATTTGTCAAATTGCGCCGCGATATCGACTAGGCAGAACAATTCTCCCGACAACTATAGATAAATTCACAAATAAACTGCCTGATCTGTCTCAGCTGCTCATCGTACCTAAACACACAAATGATCTCGAGAAAATGACTAGCAGCATGTGCACCATTTTCACTAGTACATTAGATACTGTTGCACCGATGAGATTAAAAAAGGTTAGAGAGAAAAATACTGTACCTTGGTACAACAGTATTACTCACGCTATCAAAAGAGAAACTCGTAATCTAGAACGCAAATGGAGACAAACTCGTTTAGAGGTCTTCAGAATCGCATGGAAAGACAGCTCGTCCCGTTATAGAAAGACTCTAAAAGCAGCCAGGGCCGAGCATCTCCGCAAACTCATAGAAAATAACCAAAACAATCCAAGGTTCTTGTTTAGTACAGTGGCTAGATTAACAAATAAAAAGACATCTCCAGAACAAAACATTTCATTACAATTTAGTAGTGATGACTTTATGAATTTCTTTACTGAGAAAATCGAAAGTATCAGAAATACAATTGTAAATGTACAACCTTTAACAGAGTTTTATGATTCAGCCTCAATTATCGCCCCTCAAGAACAGTTGCAGTGCTTTACAACTATAGGACAGGAAGAGCTAAATAAACTTATCACTGCGTCTAAACCAACAACATGTTTATTAGATCCAATACCCACTAAACTACTGAAAGAACTGTTACCTGTAGCAGAAGAGCCTCTTCTCAATATTATCAACTCGTCTTTATCTCTAGGTCACGTCCCAAGACCGTTCAAGCTAGCAGTTATTAAGCCTCTCATTAAGAAACCACAATTAGATCCAAATGTATTAGCAAATTACAGACCCATTTCAAATCTTCCATTTATGTCTAAAATACTAGAAAAAGTGGTGTCGGTCCAATTATGCTCCTTCTTGCAAAAAAACGCTATCTATGAAAAATTTCAGTCAGGATTCAGATCTCATCATAGCACAGAAACTGCGCTCATTAAAATTACAAACGACTTACTTCTAGCTTCTGACCAAGGCTGTGTCTCAATACTAGTGTTACTTGATCTCAGTGCTGCGTTCGACACTATAGATCATAAAATACTCCTAGATCGACTACAGAATTACACTGGTATTCAGGGACAGGCATTACGGTGGTTTAGGTCGTACCTATCAGACCGTCACAATTTTGTTTATATAAACGGGGAAAAATCTAAGATAACGATAGTAAACTATGGAGTGCCGCAAGGATCAGTGTTAGGCCCTCTGCTATTTTCAATATACATGCTGCCACTCGGCAATATTATAAGAAAACATGGAATTAGTTTCCACTGCTATGCTGATGATACTCAGTTATATATTTCAACACAACCAGATGAAATCTCTAAATTATCCAATCTGACAGAATGTATTAAAGAAGTAAAACATTGGATGACTAGTAATTTTCTTCTATTAAATTCAGATAAGACTGAAGTATTACTTATTGGACCAAAAACCTGTACAAAGAATCTCTCAGACTACAATCTGCATTTAGAAGGATGTACTGTTACTCCATCCTCGACAGTTAAAGACCTGGGTGTTATATTAGACAGCAACTTGTCCTTTGAAAATCATATTTCATATGTTACAAAAACAGCCTTCTTCCACCTCAGAAACATTGCTAAGATACGGAATATGTTATCTATTTCTGATGCAGAAAAGTTAGTTCATGCTTTCATGACGTCTCGACTAGATTACTGTAATGCATTATTAGCTGGTTGTCCTGCTTCCTCAATAAATAAGCTACAATTAGTACAAAATGCAGCTGCTAGAGTTCTTACCAGGTCAAGAAAATATGATCATATAACACCAATTTTATCATCTCTACACTGGTTACCCATTAAGTTCCGTATCGATTATAAAGTATTGCTAATGACCTATAAGGCTCTAAATGGTTTAGCTCCTGTGTACTTAACCGATCTTCTATCGCCCTACAATCCTTCACGCTCCTTAAGATCACAAAACTCTGGACTTCTGGTTGTACCTAGGATATCTAAGTCCACTAAAGGAGGGAGAGCGTTTTCACATTTGGCTCCGAAACTCTGGAATAGCCTTCCTGATAATGTTCGGGGCTCAGACTCGCTCACCCAGTTTAAATCTAGATTAAAGACGCATCTCTTTAGCCAAGCATTCACATAATGCATCTCATATCAGATCAATTGCACATGATTATCTTTGCTTAATGTTATGAACAGCAGCTACGCTAATTACTCTCCATTTGCTTTTCTGTTTTGCCTCGGGACACCCGTCCCGAGGTGACTAGAGAGGACATCAGCTTCAGTTTGGATCCGGCCTCTTAAGAAGACCTCAGATGACCAACACCTATGAAGAGACGGCGCCAACTCCTGCGAGGATTTCGGAAGACGCAATCATCTGGATCAACATGCACATTGCACAAATTCTATATCTTGATTATTGTTAATGTATTCATTTTTCCAGGAGCTCATTGCTTCTACGTTCAGTTAAACTGCTAACAGTGATTGTAAATTGTAAATTATTACATTATTTGCTAACTGCATTCTTTAAATTGTAATGTTGACACGCATTCTCTGTAAAGCTGCTTTGAAATGATATGTATCGTGAAAAGCGCTATACAAATAAATGTGAATTGAAATTGAATTGAATGTTAGTTTTCTTTATTTTGCAAAAAGCACAACATTTTGTTTTTACTCTGAGTGTACACAAATAAAAGAAGATATTCCACAGATTATATAGCTCTTAATTGTATGTGCAACATTGACAGAGTATTTTGAGTCTCTTTCACACTGGTAAGAAAAAAAACGCGGTGGTATCGCCGGCGTGACCGCCGACCAGAGGGAGTTAAAGGTTCTAAACCATCTATTGTGGTTTATTGTTCCACTATAGTAATGATAATATTTATAATAATATATTGAATTTGATAGGTGTCTCTCACATTGTCCCACAGCAACATTAAAATAGTGTAGATTAGTGTACAATGTTTTATAATATATATATATATAAGTTACAGTTCATTTTCTGAGAACTATCAGATTGGACTTTGTTCAGAGGGAGACGAGAGATCACGCATCATGTTAGTTTTCTTTATTTTACAAAAAGCACAACATTGTGTTTTTACTCTGAGTGTACACAAATAAAAGAAGACATTCTATAGTTTCAATTGATATATTACTTATGTCTCTATGACAAGAAATTACGGAGTATTTTAAGTCTGTTTTGCTGCAATGTGAAAAAAAATCCTGCAAAACGCGCCGGCGCGTTTTCGGACCTCAGAGAGTTAAGGCAGATGATGGTAATAGACATACAGTTGTGGCCAGAATTATTGGCACCCTTCATAAATATGATCAAAGATGACTCTAAAAATAAATCTGCATTGTTTATCCTTTTGATCTTTAATTAATAAAATTAGCAAAAATCTAACCTTTCATTGAAGGAAAATAATTGAAAGTGGGGGGAAAATAACATTAAGAAATAAATGTTTTTCTCCAAAACACGTTGGCCACAATTATTGGCACCCCTAGAATTTTTTATGAGTAAAATATCTCTGAAGTATATTCCCATTCATATTTAAAACATTTTGAGCTCACCAGTGTGATCATGAACATGAAATTGTCCAGCCATGACTTCCTGTTCCACAGGAGTATAAACATGAGGAAACACAAAGGCCAAATTCCCATAATCATTCATCACAGTGAGAAAAAACAAACAATAGAAGTGGCTGTAAGAAAATATCTAAAGCATTTAAAATCCCCATTTCCACTATCAGGGCAATAATTAAGAAGTTCCAATCAACTAAAGATGTTACAAATCTGCCTGGAAGAAGATGTGTGTCTAAATCGTCCTAATGCGCAGTGAGGAGGAATGTTTGAGTGGCCAAAGACTCTCCAAGGATCACAGCTGGAGAACTGCAGAGATTAGTTGAGTCTTGAATCTCAGAAAGCCTAAAAAAAATTATCAAAAGCACCTACATCCCCACAAGCTGTTTGGGAGGGTTTCAAGAAAAATCCTCTGCTCTCATCCAGAAACAATCTCCAGCATATTCAGTTGTCAGACAAGACTGGAACTTAAAACGGGACGAGCTTCTACGGTCAGATGAAACTAAAAGAAGAGCTTTTTGGCACCAAATTCACCAGATGGGTTTGGTGCACACATGGATAAAAAGTGCCCCATGCCCACAGTTAAATATACTGCTGGATCTTTAATGTTGTGGGCCTATTTATCTGCTGGAGGTCCTGGACATCTTGTTCAGAAATATCGTATCATGGATTCTATCAAATACCAACAGATAAAAAATCAAAACCTGACCGCTTCTGCTAGAAATCTTATAATGGGCTGTGGTTGGATCATCCGTCGGGACAATGATCCAAAACAAACATCAAAACCAGCACAAAAATGTGTCACTGAGCACAAAATGAAGCTTCTGACATGGCCATCCCAGTCCCCTGACCTAAACCCTAAAGAAAATGAGTGGAGTGAACTGAAGAGAAGAAGCACCAACATGGAGCTGGGAATCTGAAGGATCTGGAGAGATTCTGTATGGAGGAATGATCTCTGATCTCTTCTCAGGTGTTCTCCAAACTCATCAGGCATTATAGAAGAGGACTCAGAGCTGTTCTCTTGGCAAAAGGAGGTTGCAAAAATAATTGAATAAAAGGGTGCCAATAATTGTGGTCAACGTGTTTTGGAGAAAAAGATTTATTTCATAATGTTATTTCCTCCCCACTTTCAATTCTTTTCCTTCAATGAAAGGTTCGATTTTTGCTAATTTTATATAAATTAAAGATCAAAAGGATAAACAATGCAGATTTATTTTTAGAGTCATCTTTGATCATATTTATGAAGGGTGCCAATAATTCTGGCCACAACTGTATATGGAAGACATATATGGAAGTTTATTAATGCCAAAGTTTATTAATGCCAAATGTTTTTGAAATAAAAAGCTTGATGAATTGCACTAATTGAAAAAAAAAATGCATTTCATTAGCCATGCTTGCATTTTAATGCATTGTATTTTTAGGGCTTGCATTTTTATGGGCTGAAATTCAACGTGGTCGTATATTTAAGCTGTGAATGTTTCAAAACATTTCACACACATTTTCATTATTAAAAATTCGAAGATTCATATTCACCTTTTAGATTTCACTTCCAACATATTCAGTCTGTTTCAGTCTGTTAGATTTCACTTCTTACATATTCAGTCTTCCAAAATATCCAAAAGGCAATTTTCAGTCAATTTTATTTCACTTTACAAATTCGCTTCCACAAATTCAATGGTTGAAATTCGACAGAAAATTCAACACTGCACATCTGGGAACTGCAGGAATAGCAGTAGATCGCAGATGCATGTTCTTCATCAGCTGTTACCAGCAGGTGCCGCTAACGGCTGTTAACGAAGACCCAAACAACAGCTAGAGAATCATTTATTCACAAAAACGGATTTACAGAAATAGAGCAAGTGGTAAGTGTATGTGATGATTATCAGGGCCAGAATATATGCGGAAAAGCTGATAAAGACACAAAAGCTGTGTTTACGTTTAATTCAATGTCTTCATGATTACTTTCCCTGTGTTTAGACAGCATATAAGCAGCTTTCTCTACCGCGAACAAGATTATTGCCCGTTTTTCCCACCCGATGCTGATGTACATATAAATATTACATCTGAGGAAGACATATATTTCTCTCGTTTGTTAGTTTTCTTTGCTTATATCACTGCGCTCTGATGCAGTACTGGGGTTTCTCTCATACGTCATACTCCAGGATTCCCCCGCAGGGGAACAGAGTAAACGATTAACGGACTAGTAGGCTACAGCTATATAAAAGTCCAAACTCACACCTTATCAGTAATGTTGACTGTACTATATAGGCTACAGGCAAGCAGATGCTCTCAGAATATGAACATAATGTACAAAGTTTGACGTTAAGCGTTTCCCAGTGAAATACTGGCATAGTTGGCTTGACGTTGAACGTTCTATATTTGCAAATTTAGGGACCGTCTCTAAAGTCATACGATACACGATTCCAACTTCAATAGCATTTGAAAAGAATGACTTATAATCATAAACCAACTGTAAAGTGCTCATGTAGGTGTCAGGCACAATGCACACTTTTAGATTTTTGATATTTAATAAAATAAACTGTCAAATCATATGTAAATATTGCTATGTATTTCACTTACTGTATGTTCATACACACAATATACCATCATTTAAAGCTCAATATCATTTGAAGACAATGACTTACAGTCATAAAACCAACCTTAAAGTGTTTACGTAGGTGACAGTTATGATGCACACCTATTAGGTATTTGATATTTAATAGAAATAAACTGTCAAATCATGTGTAAATATTGCTATTTTTTCACTACCATATGGGCCCTTATTTATTTTAATAAATATCAAAAATCTAAAAGGTGTGCATCATGACTGACACTTACATGAACACACTATAGTTGGTTTTATGACTTGAAATCATTCTCTTCAAATGCTATTGAAGTTAGAAACGTGTATACTGATGTCGTTTATAACTTTAGAGATGGTCCCTAAATTAACGGCTATCGAACGTCTCAGTTACAAAGGTAACACTTGTTCCCTTAAGGAGGGAACGGAGATGTACATCGGACAGACCGACGAATAGGAATCTCGCTAGAGAGGCCAATCTACTTTGAGTGTAACTAAAATGAGCCAATGCACATTGGCATTCAGTCGGTCACATTTAACGTACGTCGGACAGACCGACGAATAGGAATCCCTACCAAAGCGCCACATGCGCAGCCCACTTGCAGTGCTCTGTGCCAGCCTCCTGCACCCCCGTGCCTAAAGGACGGTGGGACAGGGCTAACACAGAGAGTGTCGATCACTGCTGTTCTATACAGCCCATTCAGTGAGACTACTGGATAACACTGGGAAAGCATACCCTTCCACTGGGAAAGGAACACTGCGGAAGCCACATCCTTCCCAGAAGGAGTTATGTGGGGATGTACATATGGACTAACCCGTAGGCTGTACTACATATGGAAGTTACTTGGGTGACTCCAACCTGATGAGAGGTGGGTTCTCCCAAAGGAAAAGACACGGGCTTCGTTTAGGGGCAACTGTGGAATTACACATATGGGATCCCCGTAGGGTCACACATATGCTACCCAGCCTAAATCTGGTTCTCAAGGATACAACGGAGTTTAGGCCTGGTGCCGGACGCTCTGCTACGTCCGGCTGCTGAAGGGATATCGGAGGACTCAACAGGGCCTGCCTTGTAGGGACTCTCTGGAGCAAAAAGCGCAGCAAGCCGACACTAGGCCGGGGTCTCTCCGTGTCTCTGACCGGTTGAGGTGAGAACACAGGAGCAGACCAGCTCGACACGAAGGCTATAGAATCTAGCGAACGTGTTAGGTGTCGCCCATCCCGCAGCTCTACAAATATCTGTCAGCGAAGTGCCACGTGCCAGCGCCCAGGAGGATGCAACACCTCTCTTGGAGTGAGCACGCAACCTGGGCGGGCAGGGCACGCCTTGTGCTTGGTAAGCCAAGGCGATGGCGTCCACTATCCAGTGGGCCATCCTCTGCTTGGAGACAGCCTTTCCCTTCTGCTGGTCTCCGTAACAGATAAAGAGTTGGTCTGAGGTCCTAAGGCTCGTTGTTCTGTCTATGTACAGTCGCAAGGCGCGGACTGGACAGAAGCAAAGCCAGGGCTGGGTTTGCCTCCTCCGGGGGCAGCGGTTGCAGGCTCACTACCTGGTCCCTGAACTGAGTGGTAGGAACCTTCGGCACATAGCCAGGCCGGGGTCTCAGTACCACTTGGTTGTCACCCGGCCCGAACTCTAGGCATGATTCGTTGACTGAAAATGCTGAAAATGTTGGTCATGCTTACCAACAGACTTGCCATCAATGTGGTCGTGATATGCTGATATGCAGCATGAACTTTGAGGGTGGAAGGAGACAGCCTTACCTCCAACCCTTGCTGCAAGAAGGAAAGCACAATTCTGATCGAACATCTTCGGGGGTCTTCTCGGCAGGAAGACCACCACTCGACGAACAGGTTTCACTTCTAGGCTTAGGCACGTCTCGTAGACAGTGCACGAGCCGAAGTGATGGTGTTAAATACCTCAGGGGGTAGGTCACCTAGAACCTCCGCGTCCTGTCCAAGGACCAGACATGGAGTTTCCAGAGGTCTGGACGCGGGTGCCAAAGGGTGCCCCGTCTCTGAGAAAGAAGATCCTTCCTCAGAGGAATGCGCCAGGGAAGGGCTGTCGAGAGGAGCATAAGTTCTGGGAACCAGGTCCGATTCGGGTGAATAGGGTGCAACTTGCAAGACCTGCTTCTCGTCCTCCCTGACCTCCCTGAACTTATTCAGGCAGTTCAACACCGACTGAGCACGTTCTTCTACTAGGCGTGCTGTCTGTTTGACCGAATCTAACTCCATACAGAGAAAAGTGATCCTTTGCAGGGGGGCGAGTTTGCTCTTTTCCCAGTTGACCTGAAGGCCCAACTGGCTGAGGTGACTGAGCACCAGGTCCCTGTGTTCACGTAACTGATCCTGAGAGTGAGCTATTATGAGGCAGTCGTCGAGATAGTTGAGGATACGAACACCCTGTTCTCTCATGAGAACAAGGGCTCCCTCCACGACCTTCGTAAAGATGCGGGGAGACAGGGGCATTCCGAAGGGCAGGACCTTGTACTGACATGCTTGACCCTCGAACGCAAAGTGCAGGAACGGCCTGTGTCGAGGGAGAATCGAGACATGAAAGTATGCTTCCTTCAGGTCAATCACTGCAAACCAATCTCAGGGACGAATGCACTCGAAAATGTGTTTCGGTAGCTTGTGAAGGCTCCAATACAAAACTCGCAGTCCAAGATTGGTCATAACCCATCAGCAAGGTGGTACGCAAGGACGCAGCTTGGGGAGCTCTCTTTACGAGGCAGCCCTTAGCGGGGTCTGAGTGTGCTGTGCAACACTTACCTGGTTCCATGGTTGGGCAGGGGGTGCAGGAGAGGCTTTGGTTGCCTTCTCGAACTGTGTGCTGCTGCCCGCTGGCGATAAAGAGGAGGATGAGTGTGGTGAGATTTCTGGCCTTCCACTGCTCTCCGTGCCCTCTTGGAACCCAGAGATAGAGGAACTGCTCTCTCTCTCTCTCTTTTTTTTCTGTCTTTTTTTTTTTTTTTTTTGAGAATTTGGGTACCACTGTAACTCCAGTGGTGGAACAATCTCAAAGGATTCTCTGCCTGGCCCTCCTTCTCTGGGGAAGAGCAGCCCTACCCGTCTCCGGGTCGCCCGTCTCAGGGGTGATTTTTCACCGACCACTTAGGGTGTACTCACACTTGGCACGGTTGCCTTGAACCGAGCCTGAGCACGATTGTAATTCAGTCAACAATCTTCCATGATTGTTCTTCATTGTCAAGGTGAGACCCCTTGGCTGGTGCCCCGAAAATATTGGAAGGAATCATCTGACTCAATATTAATATTAATACAAAATATTAATATTAATATTTAAGACCATAAATAACTACATTTGTGGTACCCTCGTGTGAGACTAGTGTTTTTAGCTTGAGAAAGTGAAAGTGTTTTTAGCTTGACGACCTCTCGCACCTCTGCAAGGTAAGCCAGGGGACGCTTCTGGACCACTGAGGTGGACATCATCTGGCCGAGGGCCTGCGCTGTGACTTTGATCACGATTAGTCAAAAAGCGCAGCTCAACCCCGGTTCAGAACTACCCTCGTGCATTAAGAGTGCCTTGGCCTCACGTGCAGGACGGGTGTGGTCTGCGCACAGCCACCCCACCGTTGAGGGTAGTGAGAGAGGAAAAAAAACTCTATGCTGATTTTGGCACTTTTGGCGTTCCATATTTTTGGCACCAATATAGTTCCATACTGCCAAGTTTTCCATGCATATCCGGAAAGACCCGGGAAAGCATGACTGTACTCTATGAATCTGAGTCAGCATAAGTACACACCATTACAGTGGGAAGCTCAGCATCAGGTCTGCTCTCGCTGATCTCCGCAGTTTCCCAGAGTGTCGGGCAGACATGCAGCTGTGCTTTTACACACAAGCGGCAGCTGGCCAACAACAGAGGGGACTCGAGCTTCCTGGAGAAAGAGGAGTCATGACCGGCGTGTCGACGTGATCATGTTCTTGTGCGAAAACATGAACCACCCACGAACATCGTTTCAGCACGCTATGCCCAGACATGTGAAACAGTGATTATGGCTGTCAGTGAGGACAGGAAACGACCACATCCAGAAACACACGGGTGGAATGTCATCTTTGGAAGACACAACTCACACCCATGACACCCACAGGGAATGTGCAGCCTGGAGTGTGCACTCACTCTTGTTGAAGGTGCAGCTCTTACCAGCTGTAATAACAGCTTTTTAGCACTCTGAAAACGTGCACCGTCACCAGCTGTAAGAACAGCCTTTTAGCGCTCACTAAAGGCGCACACACACAAATGAGAGGACTCGATCACCGCCGTAGCGCTGTCACGCAAACACCAATGAAGAGAAAGCTTCTTCCTTGAAGAACTGTCTCTTTTTAGAAACACTGCTTGCAGATTAGAGACAGGAACAAAACGAACCGCTCGGCTCCGAAGCGAAAAGCTAAAGATGCAACGCATCTCATTAAGCTGCTCATTAAGTACCCGTACTGCGAGGCAGAGCAGCTGCTCCAAATAATTGCATGCCAGTGTGCATTGACTCGTTTTAGTTACACTCGAAGTAGATTGGGCTCTCTAGCGAGATTCTTATTTGTCTGTCTGTCCGACGTACGTCGAACGTGACCGACTGAATGGGAACTAAGCAGTTTCACTATAAAAAGAAAATAAAAAAAATGCTTAACATGGTTTATTGTGATGATAAAAGAACAAATTCATTATATACTATGTACAGTTAAGCAGATGAGCCTAGAATATTAACGCAACGTGCAAAAGCATTTTTCTCCATATTATAAAGAAAATGAAAGCATGCAGTATAGCCGTGTTTTTTTTTTCTTTTTTATGGCAAAGCACTTTCTGGGCTCATCTGCTTGTTGTATATAGTGTAAATATAGTGTTGTGTATATTGTACACCAATAAGGTACAAGATGTATGTTTTCATGTTAAGTGTTATTGGGGAATCTTGAAGTAAAATGTATGAGGGCAACCCCAGTATTACACCACAGCATCGCACAAGCTATGATAAAAGTTAAAGAAACAAAGCAACCGAGATGTAATTCTTCAGCATTCCTCAGATGTAATGTTTGTTATAGGCTAACTTAGGCTACATCAGCACCAGGGGGAACAGCATTATAATCTTGTTTGCGGTAGAGAAAGCTGCTTACATGTAGTCTATACACAGGGAAAGTAATCGTGAAGATTTTAACATAAACACCGCTTTTGTGTCTTTATCAGCTTTTCCGCATATAATCATCTGATAATCATCACATACACTTACCACTTGCTCTATTTCTGTAAATTCGTTTTTGTGAATGAATGATGACTTACTAGCTGTTGCTCTGGTCTTCGTTAACAGCCTTTAGCGGCACCTGCTGGTAAGGACAACTAACAGCAGATCGAGATCATACATCGGCAATCTACTGCTATTCCTGCAGTTCCCTGATGTGCAGTAATGAATTTTCTGTCAAATTTGAGCCATTGAATTTGTGGAAGCGAATTTGTAAAGTGAAATAAAATGGAACGAAAATTGCCTGTTGAATATTTTAGGTTGTATTTTTAAACAGACTGAATATGTTGGAAGTGAAATCTAAAAGATGAATATGAATCTTCAAATTTTTAATAATGAAAATGTGTTTGAAATGTTTCGAATTTAAATATTCACAGCTTCAATTTATGATCACATTGAATTTCAGACTATAATGCAAGCCCTAAAAATACAATGCATTAAAATGCAAGCATGGCTAATGCAATGCATTTTTTTTTTCAAATGCAATTCAACAAGCTTTTTATTTAATGTGGGTGATCTTCAATGGCAAATTTTACATGGGATCATTGCTGTGAATGCATTTATCTCAGTGTTGAACCCAAATGTGCAAGATAAATGTCCTTTTTGTATGAGAGAGAAACCATATTTCATTGTTTTATGCATTGTGAGAGCCTAAGACCTTTGTTTGTTTTAATGGAGATTTTATTTGCTAATGTTAATTAAATGTTTATGATGATTGTGTTTATTTTTGGTTTTAAATATTGTAAAGAAAAAAGAAGAAGGACAGCTGTTAAACTTTATTTTAGGACAAGCCAAAATGGCAGTCTACATTAGTAGGAAATATAAAGTTGTTCACGACAGTAGTAAAATGTTGAATTGTTGTTTAAGGGGCTCTTAAGAGCAAGAATTAAACACAATTTCATATTTTATTAACATATGGAAAAATGGAAGAGGTTTGGAGTGTAGAAAAGATGTTGTGCTGGATTGAAAATGATGCATTGCATTTTGTTGAAGAATTTTCATGTAAACTTTTGTGCGCTTCTGTAATGGTGTAAATGTAATTTAGTACTTTTTTATATTTGATGTGTATATTTGATGTTTTGTATTAAATAAAGGTGTTATAAAAATAAATAAAATCTCTCTCTCTCTCACTCACTCACACACACACACACAGACACACACATGCGCACACATGTTCGTTTTTGTGAAATGTGGGGACATTCCATAGGCGTAATGGTTTTTATACTGTACAAACCATATTTTCTATCCCCCTACACTACCCCTACCCCTAAACCTAACCATCACAGGAAACTGTGCACACTTTTACTTTCTCACAAAAACTCATTCTGTATGATTTATAAGCCTTTTGAAAAGTGGGGACATGGGTAATGTCCTCATATGTCACCTTCTCCTTGTAATACCTATGTCATACCCATGTCATTATACACATTTGTGTCCTGATATTTCACAAAAACATGCCCACATGTTAAGTGTCCATGTTTTATGGGGAGTTTCCATAAACATAAGAATTTTTATACTGTACAAACTAATCCCTAATCCCTAATCCTACCCCTAAAAACAACCCTCACAGAAAACTTTCTGCATTTTTACATTTTCAAAAAAAAACATAATTTAATTTGAGTTGTTTTCCTTATGGGAACCAAAAAATTATCCACATTTCGTCCCCCCACACACACAACCACTTTTTCTTTCAAATGATAGCAAATGTTATATCATTTCACTTACTCAAAGTTTTGCTCATTCCTCATTGCAAAATTTAAAGTGTGATTTGTGTTGCATTGTGAAAAACAATGGTATTACAGTTTTATAGTGTGCTGTTATCTAGAAAAGAAAAAAAAAAGTCTGTTAAGAAAAAATACAAAATGTTAGTGTTAGGCATCATAAAAGTGGTCAGTACAACTACACTAGTCTTCTGAAACTATATGATAGTTTTATGTGAGAAACAGACCAAAATGTATTCATATGACTTCATAAGACTTTGAATATATAGTACAGGAGTTGGACTACTTTTATGAAACTTGCATTGTGCTTTTGTGTTCTTTTTGAAGCTGGAAAGCTTCAGTCTTCATTTATTGTAATTGAATGGAACTCAGGGACCAGTACAGTCTTTAGAATT
>RJVU01049346.1:909161-935221 GCA_003731715.1 Anabarilius grahami
CATTGAAGAACATTGTTTTTTATTTTTTTTATTTTTATTATAATTTAAATATAATATAAATATAATTAAATATAATATAATTTAAATCATACATTTAAATGAAAAATATCCCCGTTTCAACAACATCAGCATTTTCGAGAAATTAGTCTTAAGGGCCAGTGTAAATTAGGTCTCCTGACAAATGAGGCACAGAGAGATAGGATACAGAGTTTCAATAAATCTGAGGCAGTGCTGTGCTCAGGGCTTCTCTCAAATCTCTGGGGCTGACCTATCTCTCTCTCTAAGGCTGTGTAATGCTCAGGGACAAGCAGCCAACTGCATAAACAAGATTTCAACATAGAAATTTGAAAGCAGTTTCATGGACCCCTGATAGAGGCTCCTAAATAGTAATAAAATAACAGCAAAGCCTAATGCATACAATTCAGAAAGCTCTTATTTGTTTAAGAGTGTCATATTGCCATGCATCAGCACTGGGTGTGTTAGGGTGCGATTGAACTGTAGCTGATTTGATCTGCTTGCAAAGAAGCCATTGCAATTGGGTCTGAATCCTTTTGAGATAACAAGGGTTCTTTAGTGCTGATATTGACAACGCATCATCTTACTAATTTGGCCTGACAAGTAGGCCAGTGTACACTGGTATGACAGGTAATGGAGTCTCCTGGAAATGCTTCACTAAAGATCAAGTTCAAATGGATTTCTGGTTAGTGTCCATTTAATGTGATTTCAAAAAGGAACACGCCACAATAAAGTGCTGCTTAAGGTAGGAAAATGTGTTTAAAGAACAGCAAACTGAGATCAAGCCTGAAGCAATGGAATGTAGAATGAGACTCTAAAACAGATTAATGGACCATTTGTCTGTATTACCTTGAACAAAGCGGAAACTTCCAGATGCAAGATGATGAGAAGGAAAAATAAGGTGGCGGCAGCTTACTTCATATAAGACATCAAAGTATCACTGAATTATATAAAATAACTTAAGAAGAACATTACTTAATCTCTCTCATGTTATGTTTGAATTCTGAGCAATCAGAAGCAATAGGTAGATAGCGAAATATTCTCCATTTGCCAGCAGCCATATCACCCTGTAGCCCAAGACTGGTTACCCACTGAAGCTAAGCAGGGTTGAGCCTGGTCAGTACCTGGATGGGAGACCTCCTGGGAAAACTAGGATGCTGCTGGAAGAGGTGTTAGTGAGCCCAACATGGGGTGCTCACCCTGTGGTCTGTGTGGGTCTTAATTCCCCAATGTAGTGACGGGGACACTTTACTGTAACAAGCAGCGTCCTTCAGATGAGATGTTAAACCGAGGTCCTGACTCTCTATGGTCATTAAAAATCTCATGGCACTTCTCGTAAAAGAGTAGGGGTGTAACCCCGGTTATATTCCCTCCATTGGCCCCTACCAATCATGGCCTCCTAATATTCCCCATACATTGAATTGGTTCTATCACTCTCTTTCCTCTCCACCTATAGCTGGTGTGTGGTGAGTGCACTGGCACCATTGTACTGTGGCTGCTGTTGCATCATCCTAGTGGATGCTGCACACTGGTGGTGGTTGAGGAGAGACGCCCTGATATGATTGTAAAGAGCTTTGGGTGTACAGTAATACATATGAAAGCGCTATATAAATGCCTCATTCATTCATTCTTTCATTCAGTCATATTTATATATATATTCATTCATATATATTTATATAAAATTTAAATATATAAAAAATTTTTACTTCTATAATAATCTGCAAAGTGTCCCCTTTAAAAAGACACCAAACTTAACTCTGTGCTCTGAAGTATTCATGATTTATAACAAATTAAATTTGAAAATGTAATTTTCAGGTCTATGCTTAAAAAGTATGACTGACAGTTAACAGTTTAAACAGTTTTGTTTTCACAAAAAATAAAAAGTTGCTAAACTCAGCAAGACACTGGGGCTTCAGGACAATAGTTGAAAAGCCCTGACATGAAATAAATAAATGTTTTTATTTTGGGTCTGTACAGATGCTTTTGAATAGCTGCCTATATGGGTCAAATTGACCCACAAACATCAAGATCATATAAAAATTCTGTATGCACATTTCACAACATCAGTGTGTTGAAACTTTGCATGCATTTTAATGACCCTGAAGAGTCAAAAATTTTCAGAAGAAAAACAACATAGGTTAAATAGTATTTCAGACATCTTGGAAAAAATATAGCGAATTTTTACCATTTGTATCTGACAAAATATTTTCTGTATTAGAGTAAATGGGGAAAAGCTGTTTACATTCACAGAAGCTTGACCAAGTGCCTCGTAGGCTAGGGCAATGGCATCCCCCACCCAGTGTGACTGTCACGTTTCCGCCCACTGCTGCTTCCTTCCACTCCTCACCAGAGGTCTCCATTTCACCATTAAGACTTTTTCATTGCACACACGCTGTCACTTCACTCTGGACTACATTTCCCACAATCCCTCATCTAGGCACTGATCACTCACACTTACACCTGTTTCCCATCAGGTTCACTTTATAAGCTGCATTCCTTCACACACACATTGCTGAGTATTGTTTATGCCTTGTTTCCGTGCATTTACGTCTGTTCCTTGTTCTGCCTAGCCTAGCCTGTGTTTTTGACCATGGACTGATTCCATGTATGATGATCATTTGCTGCCTGCCTTGACCTCTGCCTGTGTTTTGGATTACTCTTTTGACTTGCCCTCTTGTATCTGTTTGCTGGTGTTTGACACTCTGCCTGTACAACTACGCTCTTCCTGTTTTATTAAAACTCTGAGGTATCGCCGGCGATACCACCTCGGTTTTTTTCTTACCAGTGTGAAAGAGACTCAAAATACTCCATCAATGTTGCACATACAATTAAGAGTTATACACCATTTTAATCTGTGGAATATCTTCTTTTATTTGTGTACATTCAGAGTAATAACAAAATGTTGTGCTTTTTGCAAAATAAAGAAAACTAACATGATGCGTGATCTCTCATCTCCCTCTGAACGAAGCCCAATCTGATAGTTCTCAGAAAATGAACTGTAACTTAGTAAATACTAATGACACAAAAATGAGACTTATGTCTAAAAAAACGTTGAAATGTCAGGTTTTAAATAGTGAAAACAAATATTCTCTGTTTATATAATCTGTATGAAAAGAGACACAAGTCAGACGCCCGTGATTCAGCTCATTATCCGCTAATGCGGCCACGCCCACGGAGCCAGCGCTATTCAGACGCAAATTTTGAGGCAATACATGTATATATCGATTGTCACATGGCCTTTTCTTCTTTAGGAGGCATTTGTGGACTAAAGGTGCACAGAGCGCCCTCCGGCTGCAAGTATGAATTGAAAACACAGTATCCAGCGTTCATAGTAATAACAATAAATATTGAATAATATTACTCCTCTGTATAGAAAATTGACAAACATATGAGAATCCATCATTATTTCTCCAAATGTGCATGCTTTTAAGCTAAAAGGCTATATGAAATGCCATAGAGGTAACATAATTGTTCAGACACTTTACATCACAGAAATACATTATATTTTAAAGTATATAATAGAATACCATTATTTTAAATTGTAATAATATTTCACAGTATTGCTGTTTTTTCTGTATGTTTAATATACACCATGATGAGCTTGAGACATGATCACAGAGGGTTTTTTCACAGCCTACCTGACTGAAAGGGCTCATTATTATGCAGCTCATTACAGCTCTTTATGCAATTCTTTTGTCTTCTCAGGTGTAAATCACCCATTATTCATTATGATTCACGCCTCCACGCATACTGTGTTTCTTGACAAAAAGTGTCTTACAAAATTTAAATCTCTCTTTCGTTTTACATGAACGAGTAGGCAGGATAATTTTTACATAATTTTGAAGCAAAAACTCTAGTCTACAATCTCCAATAACCCAGAAGTCTTGTGAACACATATATAATATTATTTTTTGGGCCTTTTTTCAGTGACTTAAGTTTTTTGTTTTTTCAATGAACACGCATAAACGTTATTCCTTCAAAAATACAAACATGTTCATACATGTTTGTCACATATTATGGTAGCCTTGTTTGTACTGAATACAGTGTAATGACACTTTTTCCATTAATATGTTTATGAACAACTGAAAAAAGCAGAGCATATCAAAACTTCTCCAGGCCCCAAATCAGCCTCATACTCCAGAGGGTTAAAGCCTGCATTTGGATCTCCAACTCCGTTGTCCCGCTCCCATCCATTACAGAATACTCAGCCCTACCAAGATCCAGCGGCTTTTAAGAGCGTTTCTAGTCTAACCATGGACCCAGTCAACCAGCTACTACATCTTCGGCAAAGGGACATATCTATTGAGGAGTATGTTCACCAGTTTTGTGAGTTATCTTATCGAGTTCCATTTGATGATGTGATTTGGTCTAAATGAGCCCATAAGATCCTGATTTCCTGAAGGGAAGTTTATTTGTAGTCTAAAAGACTTTATGGACTATGCCCTAATTTTGTGTGGTTCATCTTTCACTGTGGGGGAAACGGAGAACTTTAAGAACCCAAATAATTTTTGGGGGGAGGGCCAACTCCGACAAGCTCCAGTGGCAGCAGAGCTTGTATCGTCACAAATTTCTATGCCTTCCAGTCTGATTATCGCAACCCCGATACTCTCCTCACTCCCAAACCCGGTAATTCCCTCACCAGATCCTGTTCACGTAATGGCTGCATCAGAGTCCGTTCTTGTATTTGCAGCCATTCCAGAGCCTCGCTACATCTCAGCAGATCTTCCAGAGCCTCGCCACATCTCAGCAGATCTTCCAGAGCCCTCAGCCAAGATGGCTGCCACGCCTGAGCCTTCAGAGATTGTAGCGCTGGCCATTATGGGCACAGCCATTTGGTGTGTGTGGGCTGCACACACATCGAATCCAGTCCATAAATCCACTCCAGAGCCCGCTCCAGTCCTTGAATCCGCTCCAGAGCCCATTCAAGTCCATGAATCCGCTCCAGAGACTGCTCTAGTCCATGAATCTGCTCTAGAGCCCGCTCCAGTCCATGAATCCACTTCAGAGCCTGATCCAGCCCATGGGTTCACTCCTGAGCCTGCTTCAACCTATGAGTACAGTCCAGAGTCCGCCTCAGTCCGTGAGTCCAATCCAGAGTTTTCCGCGGTCCCAGAACCCAGCCTCATGGGCTATGGACTTCCTGTCTGCCTGGATACGACCACAGAGGTCATCCATGAGTTCCTTGTCTGCCCTGAAATGACCACGGAGGTCGTCCCTGAGTTTCCTGTCTGCATTGACATGACCACAGAGGTCGTCCCTGAGTTTCCTGTCTGCCTTGACATGACCACGGAGGTCATCTCTGAGTTTCCTGTCTGCCTTGACACTACTATGGAGGTCGTCTCTGAGTTTCCTGTCTGCCTTGACACGACCACGGAGGTCATCTCTGAGTTTCCGGTCTGCCTCAACATGACCGCAGAGGTCGTACCAGAACTGTCCGTTTGTCCCGACGCAACTGCAGAGGTTGTTCCTGAACTGTCTGCTCCCTGCTACATGACCAGAGAGGACGTTCCATTCAGAGCCCTGGAGGGCTTCTCTGAGCTCCCTGCCTGTACTGTCATGGCCCTAGTGGCCAATGCTAACCTCTCTGTGCTTCATGTTTCAGTTTCTTCTGTTCAGCCATGTTGGTTCCCAGTGCTACCTGATCTGCTGTTGTGGTCGTCTGCTCCGCTGTGGGGTCTTCAAGCCCGTCTGAGCTGCAATAGTGGTCATCTGCTCCGCCATGGGGGTCTTCAAGTCTGTTGCCCTGGTTTTCTGTCCAGCCTTCTTCGCCCTGGTCGTCTGCCCTGTTTCAGTTTCCAGGCCATCTTCCTTTCCATGGACCTGGCCCTCCATCTCGCCCCCTGTTCCGCCTCCACTCCACCTCCCTCCAAAATTTAGTGTCTGGAAGACTTTTTCATTGCACACACGCTGTCACTTCACTCTTGACTACATTTCCCACAATCCCTCAGCTAGGCACTGATCACACTCACACCTGTTTCCCATCAGGTTCCCTTTATAAGCTGCACTCCTTCACACACACATTGCTGAGTATTGTTTATGCCTTGTTTCCATGTATTTCCATCTGTTCCTTGTTCTGCCAAGCCTAGCCTGTGTTTTTGACCCTGGACTGATTCCTTGTATGATGATCGTTTGCTGCCTGTCTTGACCTCTGCCTGTGTTTTGGATTACTCTTTTGACTTGCCCTCTTGTATCTGTTTGTTGGTGTTTGACCCTCTGCCTGTACAACTACGCTCTTCCTGTTTTATTAAAGCCTGCATTTGGATCTCCAACTCTGTTGTCCCGCTCCCATCTGTTACAGTGACAATGTTTGCTTGGTGGTGGCCGCCCCCCTGTTACGACCCCCATAGTTGCTCTGACTTGTGCCACTGGCTAGTCCGGTGAACGTAAGTCTGAAGAGCATGGACTGGACACAGTCGGTGAAGTTTCTCCTGCTCCTGCGTTGTGAACGGCAGAGGGCAGAAGGCTTCAACAGTGACTGGATGCATGGTCGAGAATAGAACCATAGACAGAAAGTCAGGGTGAGGATGCAAAATAGCTTTCACCATTCCAAGGGCAAAGTCTAAGCAGGCTGGGAGGTTGATAGAGCCTGCAAATCCTTTTAGTGAAGTAATAGCCATGAGGAAAACCATTTTTAGGGACAGAATCTTGTCAGACGCTGACTCTAGAGGTTCAGACAGGGTCTCAACCAGCCCCTCGAGGACTATGGCAAAGTCCCATGAGGGGATCTTGGCTCTACCAGGAGGCCTCAGTCGTCTGGCCCCACAGATGAAGTGGGTGATCAGAGGGTGCTTCCCGACTGGGGCCCCATCAATCAGGGCATGGCAGGCCAATATTGTGGCCACAAAAACCCTGAGAGTGGCAGGGCATGTGCCTGCTGATATTTTTTCCAGCAGAAATTCCAGCACTGAAACAATCTGGCAAAATGGCATGCAGTACACCACCTTTCAAAGACACTCCATTTATTGCCATAGACTCCTCTTAAGGAGGGAGCTCTAGCACTGAGAATGATCTCTATGATGCCAACTGAAAGCCCAGTGTCCCTCAGTTTGTACCCTGCAGGGGCCAAACATGAAGGTTCCACAACTTTGGCTGGGGATGAAATGTGGTCCCCTGAGCTTGAGACAGAAGGTCCCTCCTGTTTGGTATCACGCAAACGCAGGCCACCCTGGTGATTTATGTAGGAGACTACCGCAGTGATGTCCAGCTGTTGGAGGAAGTACTTCAGGGCCAGATTTACAGCCATCAATTCGAGGCAATTGATGTGCCAATCGAGATGACGGCCATCTAAGACCGCTCCCCAGCCCGAATGGGAAGTGTCTGTCATTAGTAACTTGTGACGACAGCACACACCTAGAGTGGGACCCAAGGTGAGAAACCAGGGTCTAAGCCACATAGAAAGGGTACATAGCCCGCGGTTCGTAACCCTTATTTGCCTTTGGGGACTGGCCCTTGGATGAAATCCCCTGGCTTTGAGCCACAACTGAAATGGTCTCATGTGCAAAATGCCCATAGGGATTACCGTGTTTTTTTGTTTTTTTTTTCTTACCAGTGCGAAAGAGATTCAAAATACTCCATCAATTTTGGACATACAATTAAGAGTTATACACAATTTTAATCTGTGAAATGTCTTCTTTTATTTGTGTAGACTCAGAGTAAAAAACAAAATGTTGTGCTTTTTGCAAAATAAAGAAAACTAACATGATGCGTGATCTGTTGTCTCTCTCCGAATGAAGTCCATTCTGATAGTCCTTAGAAAATAAACTGTAACTTAGTGAATACTTATCACACAAACATGAGACATATGTCTAACGAAACATTGAAATGTCAGGTTTTAAATCATGTAAGTCAAATCGAAAACAAATATTCTCTGTTTATGTAATCTGTTTGAAAAGAGAGAGGTGTCAGTCGTTCGCGAATCAGCTCATTATCCACTAATGCGGCCACACCCATGGACCACTTGCAGCATTCAAACACAAATTCTGAGGCGATCAATGCAACCGAGTGAACGCCCGCATCAGCTCGAAAAAATGAATCAAGCTTAGTCAGATTAATCAACTTTCGAAGATCAAGTCGAGGATTGTGAATGGTAAGTTTTTTATTCCTAAATTCTTTATTCTAATCACGATATAGACTAGTGTCTGTCGATATTAAGCCTCAAAAAGACTGTTTAAATATGAATCCTGCATGTTCTGTGTCTCTGTGTGAAATGATTTGGGCAGACGCATGGTTTCGTTTAGCTACTACACGTAACTTACATAAGTAAATATGACTTATTGGCTTTTCCCAAAAAATACTGCAATACTGTGTAGTGAACAGCAGACGTGATGTTAACCAAACCTTCTCCCAAAGGCCTTGGCATTAGGTTGTTGCTAAATGAGATTGCTATTTGTGTAGAGACTGTTTATCTAGGGTCAGCGTACACAGATAGATACATTAGACACGTTATCTGTATTCATAGTAAATGCTTATTTACTATTTCATACTAGCATTTAGAAAGACCACAATTGACTCCCTCATAGACTGCTATTTACCCATTCATTACTTTGTCCAATCCGTTGCTCATCTACTTGGCCTTCAGTTTTGTTAACATCCATTTGTGTTGTAGTTTGTAGTTTCTGTTTGATTATTGATTAAATTTTTTTAGTAGTTTAGTTATTTTCCTTGTTCCGTAGTTTTTAGTGAGTGTGATATTTTACTCTTGTATGTCTTTTTGTTATTAAATTCATTTTATTGCAAACTGTGTCATTCTTGTGTTGATAATCAGAGGCTCTACAAGCTCACCCGAATCTCACTAAATCCTTCAGATTGGTCAGATAATAACCTTCCTCCAATTTATAAAATTCTAATTCAGTCAAAAATCTTTCATGATTGTTCTTTATTGTCAAGGTGAGATTCCTGACTGGTGCCACAAAATATTGGAAGGAATAATCTGACTCAATACAAAATATTAATATTAATATTAATTTTTAAGACTATAAATAACTAGATTTGTGGTGCCCTCATGTGAGGCTAATCCAAAATCACTACACTGAAATAAGTGAAACTGGCTGAAATGTGTAATAAATACTGAAATAAAATGTGTTAGCAACATATTAAACTGCACATTAACATTTATAGGCTCTATAATATAACAAAGATACATAAAATGTCATAGCTATATGAATATTTAGACAATATTTCTTTGGACTGTTTTGGAAAGATTATGAAGTGTTTACTGTGAAATACAACACGAATTCCAGAAATGTTGATACGTATTTAAATTTGAATAAAACGAAAACTAAAAGACTTTCAAATCACATAAGCCAATATTTTATTTACAATAGAACATAGATAACATAACCAATGAGAAAAAATACATTTTACACTTTTATCCACTGAATGAGCTCATTTAAAATTTGATGCCTGCTACTGGTCTTTAAAAAGTTGGCACGGGGGCAACAAATGGCTGAAAAAGCGAGAAATTTTGAAAAGATTCAGCTGGGAGAACATCTAGCAACTAATTAAGCTAATTGATATCAGGTCTGTAACATGATTAGCTATAAAAGGGATGTCTTAGAGAGGCAGAGTCTCTCAGAAGTAAAGATGGGCAGAGGCTTTCCAATCTGTGAAAGAGTGCATAAAAAGATTGTGGAATACTTTAAAACAATGGTCCTCAACAATGTCAAATTGCAAAGGCTTTGCAAATCTCATCATCTACAGTGCATAACATCATCAAAAAATCTGGAGAAATCTCTGTGAGTAAGGGACAAGGCCGAAGATTTTATTGGACTTTATTGGATGCCCATGGTCTTCGGGGCCTCAGACGACACTGCATCACTCATCGGCATGATTGTGTCAATGACATTACTAAATGGGCCAGGAATACTTCCAGAAACCACTGTTGGTAAACACAATCCACCATGCCATCTGCAGATGCCAACTAAAGCTCTATCATGCAAAAAGGAAGCCATATGTGAACATGGTCCAGAAGCGCCGTCGTGTCCTGTGGGCCAAGGTTCATTTAAAATGGACTGTTTTTAAAAAGTGTTCTATCATCAGACAAGTCCAAATTTGACATTCATGTTGGAAATAATGGACGCCGTGTCCTCTGGAGCATATTTAGAGCAACATATGCTCCCCTCCAGACAACATCTATTTCAGGGAAGGCCTTGTGTATTTCTGCAGGACAATGCAAAACCACATACTGCAGCTATTACAACAGCATGGCTTCGTCGTGGAAGAGTCCAGGTGCTGAATTGGCCTGCCTGCAGTCCATATCTTTCATCTATAGAGAACATTTGGTGCATCATTAAACAAAAAATATGTCAAAGATGACCACAAACTCTTCAGCAGCTGGAAACCTATATCAGGCAAGAATGGGACCAAATTCCAACACCAAAACTCCAGAAACTGGAGTTTTGGTGTTGGAATTTGGAATACTGTAATTTAAAATATAACAGGCCTAAAATTTTCTTCACATGATGTGCAATAATACTTGCATGCATGAGATCACAAAAATCATGTTTTCTGGTAAGAGTGGACATTATATTAACGTTGATACAATAACTGATATGATTAGTTATCAGCATGCTCACAGAGGGTTTTTTCTCTTTTATCTCACAGATTTGAGAATCATAGTGACCAGATATTGGCCCACATTAGACAGCATGCAAGAGTGTGGACATTTCATTAATGCAATTGTGGTTTAGTATTTGATAGAAAATATTGAGAAGATTTCACTAATAAAATCAAGAGTTACATTTTCCTCTTTTATTTAAGAAAATGTGTGCAATTTTGAGGCTTGATTTGAGTAATGAAATAATCTAATAAAATTAAGGAAAGAAGGCTACCTATTGGAAGAGTCCTGGTGCTGAATTGGCCTGCCTGCAGTCCATATCTTTCACCTATAGAGAACATTTGGTGCATCATTAAACAAAAAATACATCAAAGATGACCACAAACTCTTCAGCAGCTGGAAACCTATATCAGGCAAGAATGGGACCAAATTCCAACACCAAAACTCCAGAAACTCATAAACTCGATGCCCTGACGTCTTCAAACTGTTTTGAAAAGAAGAGGAGATGCTACACCATGGTAAACATGCCCCCGTCCCAACTATTTTGAGACCTGTAGCAGGCATCAAATTTGAAATGAGTTCATTTTGTGCATAAAATTGTAAAATTGTAAAAAGTGAATGGCACGGCAGTGATCGGTGACATTTTGGAGGTCGAACGACGATAACATTAAGAGGTCAGCCTTAAGTTATACGTTTCTTATTATTCCTTAAATTAACTCTTTCAGAATAGACAAGTCATGTTCACTCTTGTTCAGGAGCATTGCTAACATCACATATTTTACTTGTCTCATGTCGATGCCTATTCTGACGAGGTAATGAGTTGAATCAGGTGTCTTAAATGAACAAAATCCAATTATATGACTTGTTCTGTGGAGAAAATGTGAACGATTATCTTATATCCAGTGTGTATAACAACCCCTACTCGTTCTGTAGCTAGAATGTTAATTGCTAAAAAAAAATACAAAAAAAATCGCCTATGTGCTCTGTAACGTTTTGTTAAGACTATGGCCATCGGTACGCTTGATATGTGGAAGATTGATAGATTGAACTTTTTAAAAGTTATCAAAATATATCTTTCGAAAGATATTTTAATGTACGAGAATTTAAATTCTTTTAAGGAATTCTTATACGAGAATTTAAATTCTCATATCTTCTAGAGAAGAGTCTTAACTTTTTTTAACAAAATGGCACGATGTAATAATGAATTCATACTCAAATCCAGAGGGCGCTCTCTCGCAGTAAGTCTCAAACTGGTTCATAGAAGTAGGCTAATTCTACCAGGAAAAGACTCATGTGGACAATATCATCCAGCTATAGCGATGATCTTGTTCTGCAATCCATCTCGGGTATGTTATAAGAATATAGCATATTTATTAGGGCTGGGTAAAAAATATTGATTTCTCGATTTTAATCGATTCTCATTTTTACGAACCGATATCGATTCTTAAATCCCAAGAATCGATTAGTCTAGTCTGTTTTCAGTTGATGAATGAACAGAACATGCAGCGTGCCTCCCATCCAATAAATCACAATAATCTTTGTGCTTTGATGCTTTTGATATGAAGCATTATTATGAGATTCAAAAAATAAATATACAGTTTCAGCGCTGTTTAATGTGATGTGACAGATCGCTTTAGTGCCTCAGTTAAAGAGAAGCGGCAGCACGGAGCGCATGTGAACATCCTCTCCTCCGCTTTAATACCAGTTACAGCACAATAATAAACGTGAATAAACATCTGAAGGTATGTTAACTCTCTGAGGTCTGAAAACGCACATACACGTTTTGCAGTTTTTTTTTCACATTGCAGTAAAACAGACTTAAAATACTCCGTCATTTTTTGTCATAGAGACATAAGTAATATATCAATTGAAACTATAGAATGTCTTCTTTTATTTGTATACACTCAGATTAAAAATAAAATGTTGTGCTTTTTGTAAAATAAAGAAAACTAACATGATGCGTGATCTCTCATCTCCCTCTGAACGAACTCCAATAAACTGTTTGTCCAACAAACATTCTGTGTTTATGTAATCTGTATGAAAAGAGAGCCATGTCATAAGTCTGTGATTCAGCTCATTATCTGCTAATGCGGCCACGCCCACGGAGCCAGCGCTATTCAGAGGCAAATTCAGTCAATACATGCAGACATAGTTTCAATCGTGTATTTATTATCTTGAAAAGTGTTTATCTGGATGTTAAAACCAAAGTTCGCCATCTCTAGAAGACATGCAGTTAGCGTCTGTTTACTTTTCTTCTATAGATGAATTTTAGATGAGTTTTTGTTTCTTTAGTGCCCTCCGGCTGCAGTATGAATTGAAAACACCATTCATGGAATAGGCTCTTCTTCTTTAGATGAATTTGTGAACTAAAGGTGTACAGAGCGCCCTCCGACTGCAAGTATGAATTGAAAACACCAGCGCTCATAGTAATGACATTGAATATTAAATAAATACAACTCCTCTGTATAGAAAATTGACATAAACATATGAGAATCCAATATTTCTCCAAATGTGCATGCTTTTAAACTAAAAGCCTATATTCAGACTCTTTGCATCACAGAAATACATCATATTTTAAAGTATAATATAAAACCATTACTTTATATTGTAATAATATTTTTCTGTATGTTTCATATACCATGATGAGCTTAAGACATCACAGAAGGTTTTTTTCACAGCCTACCTGACTGAAATGCCTCATTAATATGCAAGTCATTTCAGCTCATTATTATTCAATTCTTTTGTCTTCTCAGGTGAGAATGAGCCATTATTCATCATTATTCACGATGATTCACGCCTCCATGCATACGGTGTTCCTTGGCAAAAAGTGTCTTACAAAAACTAAATCAATATATTGTTATAAATGAAAGAGTAGTCAGCATAATTTTTACATAATTCTGAAGCAAAAACTCTAGTCTACAACCTCCAATACCCTAAAGTATTGTAAACACAGATTTACTATCCTTTTTTTGGCCTTATTTCAGTGACTTAAGTTTTTTGTTTTTTCAATAACCACGCATAAATGTTATTCCTTCAAAAACACAAACATGTACATACATGTTCCTCACATATTATTGTAGCCTAGTTTGTGCTGAATACAGTGTAATGACACTTTTGTCATTTATATGTTTATGAACAACTGAAAAAAGCACAAGTGTCAGGGCATGTCAAAACTTCTCCAGGCCCCAAATCAGCCTCAGACTCCAGAAGGTTAAAATATACAGTACAACTTACCGAAATCCGTATCATGTCTCGTGTAACAGCTCAATCAGTGTTTCAACCTCGGAAAGACTTCAATAAAACAGCTTGTAAACAATGTCACGTAACGTCATATTTACCTCAGAAAAACATATTCAGTGACCATAAACGTATTAGTCAGCTAGAAAAGTGAACTCTAAAAAACAGCATTCTGATAGATATAGCTATGCACCATTACATATTCATTATAATGTTCTTCAATTGATTTAAATGTTTATATTTTAAAAAAACAAAAAAAAACGAATTGGAGTAGAAATATGAATATGTAATTTTAAACTTTATTATATATAAAAACATAATTTAGTGTAATTTAAGTGTTTGTTTATAAATAAGTTAATTTTAACCTTCAATATTATAGTAAAGTAGTTCCAACTGACTCCCATGTGTAGTTTACAGCATTTATTCTGTTCTGACCAATTGCGTAGCTTGAGCAAAGGCTTAACAGATAGCGTACACTTTCAGAAAAGAACTCCAGAAAGCAGTCTTCATAACTTTAGTGACTTTACTGATGATTGTTCTTCTCAATTCTTTTATGTAAAACTACAAACAAGAAGAAAAAATATGTATGAACATTATGTACATTCAGCTTAACATTACAGTTTGATTCTGTACATAGTTCCTTTTTAACATTATTTTAAGTAATGTACATGTCAAGAAATAACATTCGAAATTATATTCTAATGAGATTATGCACATACACTTATGAAGAGAAATTAGCAGGCTAGTATGCTAAAACAAAGCACGTTACCAATAACGCGAATCATGTCTGTTTCTAACAAAAATATAGCAATAATCTTAATCTACAATTTACTTTACTCTACATAACACTTAAAGACACTATTTAGTTTACATTTTAGCACTTACAGACATATATCTCCAAGGTCTAAACGATAGAATCAATAGCTGATAGGAACTGCGTGCACGTTCTTCTCGACTGCGTTCACTGAGAGAAACCGAAAGCAAACGGCAAAATATAGTGCAGTACCAAAAAACTCCAGTAGGAGGCGGAAAAGAAACATACAGCACACATAACTAACAGCACACTCCCCGCCTGGTATAATAAATTGTTATACCACTATTGATCCTTCTGTGACTTCTCAGGCAGGAGCAGAACTACCTCTGAGACAGGCCTTAGGTATACTTTTGCAGATCCTTCTCTAATTATCTTTACCTCCACCTTCCTCACTTTATCATCACTGCTGGGTATAGTTTTCACGATGAGTCCAATTGGCCGCTCATTACGTTTTACATTAGAGTCCTTAAGCAAGACAACATCACCTTCCTCAAGGTTTCGTCTTTTCTCAGTCCATTTCCTCCGTACTTGCAATGTTGCAAGATAATCTCTCCTCCAAGCTTTCCAGAAAGCATCCGCCAGACACTGAACCTGTCTCCACTCTTTCTTGTAGAGGTCCTTAATGTCAAAGTCCCCAAGAGGTGCTGGTACAGTACTAGCCTTCTGGTTGAGAAGCATCACAGGGGATAGAACTTCCAATGTGTCAGGATCAGAAGAATTTGGAAGTAAAGGTCTAGCATTCATTATTGCCATGACCTCTGACATGAGAGTAGTAAAAACCTCATGGGTAAGATGGGAAAGGCCGGTTTTTAGCAGTAATGCATCCAGAATGCGCCGTGCTATGTGGATCATTCTTTCCCAAGCTCCTCCCATGTGGGAAGAGTGGGGAGCATTAAACGTCCATACTCAACCTTGCTCCTGCAAGTAACCTTTGAGTTCTGGATCATCTGCATTGATGTTCAGTTCACGACAGGCTCCGATGAAATTAGTTCCTCTGTCGGATCTGAAGTGTTTGACTGGTCCGTGAACTGCCAAGAACCGTCTGAGGGCATTAATGAAACTTGAGGTTGACATGGACTCAATGACTTCTAGATGGACAGCCCTTGTACTAAAGTAAGAGAAAATGACAACCCATCTTTTACTTTAAGCGCTGCCCCCTCTAGTGCGGCGTGATATTATGTTAAATGGCCCAAAAACATCCAAGCCCACATGAGTAAATGGAGGATCCACTTTTACTCTGTCCATAGGTAAATCGGACATTCTCTGTTTTTCGAATCTTCCTCTTAACTTCCTACAGAAAACACACTGATGAATCACACGGTTGATTAGTTTAGTTCCCTTAACAATCCAGAGACCTGCTGTACGTAGTGGACCGGCAGTTAGATGTCGTCCTTGATGTGCCACTCGATCATGATAGTATCTGACCAACAACGTGGCTACGTGTTGACTTGCTGGAATTATTAGTGGGTGTTTTTCCTGTTCAGACAGTTCTGCTGATTGTAAGCGACCTCCCACTCGAATCAGTCCTTCTTTGTCTACAAAGGGAGATAGTTTCTTCAGAGCACTTTGTTGTGAGATTTCCTCACCTTTCTCCAAACCTTTGAGTTCATCTTTATAGTGCTCTTCCTGCACACATTTACTAATGAAAGTTTTTGCTTGTGTGTGCTCAGACTGGAGACCTTTTTTGCACCAATGCCAGCCTTTACAATCTCCTGTATTTCTCTCTCGAGAAAATGATCCTGCAACATGGACAAGCATGGCCATACTTCTCACAAGGGATCTCCACTCAGAGAAGCGCTCAAATCTGTGTGATCCCAGAGACTGTTCTGTCGTTTTCGTGGTCAAGGTTACCACCTGAGGGCGAATGTCCTGATCCTTCTCTGCCTCTACAAGCTCAAACGATTCATTTTCAGATGTGTCCCCGAGAATAGGCTGACGGAGGAATTCTGGACCAGAAAACCAATTAGTGTAAGGTAGGACAGCTGCTGGAATGAATCTGGTACCGAGGTCTGCCGGATTCAGATCTGAATTAACATGATGCCACTGTTCTGGCTTTGTGGAACATCTGATTTGCGCCACTCGATTAGCAACATACACATAGAATTGTCGGGATGTGTTGTAGATGTATCCTAAAACGATTTTACTGTCAGTGTAAAATTTTACTGCAGTTAGATCTACATCCAGCTCTTCTTTTATCAGTCCTGCCAGCTCAAAAGCAAGAACTGCTGCACACAACTCTAGACGTGGCACTGTGTGAGCAGGGTATGGCGCCAACTTTGATTTGGCCATAACAAACCCAGTATGACACTCACCGTCTGTAGTTACAACCCTGAGGTAGAAGATTAATAAGGAAAAATTATTATCTCTCTCTCGGAATTGTAGGACATAGAGACTGGTACATAGGGTCTGTGAATCTGGACTTCTTTGAGATCTGTTAAAGAATCTGTCCATGCTTTCCACTGGGCCTCTTTATCAGTTGGGAGTGGCGTGTCCCAGTCAAACTGCTCTGATGACAGCTCTCTTACTAAGGCCTTACCCTGCATGGTAACAGGAGCAACAAGTCCCAAAGGATCGTAGAGACCGTTAACTGTTGAAAGTATGCCTCGACGTGTGAATGGTTTAACTTCTGTATATAGATGAAATGTGAAACAGTCAGTCTCTAAGTTCCAACTCAACCCTAAGCTTCGTTGGAGAGGTAGAGGATCAACACTCAGATCCAGATCCTTCAGGTCATTTGCTCTTTCAAATGGAGGGAATGCTTCCATGACTTGATGACTGTTTGATGAAATCTTGTGGAGCTTGATGTTTGACCCAGCCAACATGTTTTTAGTATTTTTTAGGAGAGTGATGGCTTCATCTGCACTGGATACAGAGATCAGGCCGTCATCCACATAAAAATTTCTGTGGACAAAGTGTTTGGCTTCTTTACCATGCTCCTCTTCTCCGAACTCAGCTGCTCGTCTTAACCCAAAGATTGCCACCGCTGGAGACGGGCTGTTCCCAAAAACATGAACTGTCATTCGGTACTCTGTAATTTCTTTGGAGAGATCATTTTCCTTGAACCACAGAAACCTCAGAAAGTTTTGGTGATCTTCCCTGACCTTGAAGCAGTAGAACATTTGTTCTACATCAGCTGTGACTGCAATCTGCTCCTTATGAAAGCGCATCAAGACCCCCAGGAGCTTGTTGTTTAGATCTGGTCCACGAAGAAGAACGCTGTTCAACGAGATGCCTTCATATTGCGCACTAGAATCGAAGACGACCCTAATCTTCACAGGTTTCATCGGGTGGTACACACCAAATATTGGTAAATACCAGCATTCTTCATCAGGCTGCAGCGGGGGAGCTATTTCTGCATGTTTGTTGATGAACATGTTTCGCATAAACTCCACAAAGTGATTAGCCATCTCAGGTTTCCTTTGTAAGGTGCGTTGCAGGACGTTAAGACGCTTCATTGCTTGGTCTCGGTTGTTCGGCAGTGGGCTGCGAGGTAAACTAACTCATTTTGACTCGGTTTGACTCATCTATGTACATTTCTCTGTTCATAACATCAAGGGAAATGTCATCCTCAATAGACAATGAAAGCTTATCATCATCAGGAGTCCTCTGAAAGACTTTGTCACCCAGGTGATCTGTAAAACAGCTTGTGACTGGACAGCAAGGTAGAGTGGACTGGTATTGACAATTTGAAGTGCCAAACTGTTCTTTGACCTGAATTCCTTTTGAGCAGGGTGGGAAAAAAGATGTGCGTCCATTTTGCAGTATGTTTGTCCTGAAAACATTTGCAGTCTCGGACTTGTGTATTCCTCCCATACACACTTCTCCCACAATGACCCAGCCTAAGTCAGGACACTGAGCATATGGCATGTTACCAGGTCCATTATACTGTTCTCGAACCTTATGCACACTTAGAATGTCTCTTCCAAAGAGAAGAAGAATGGGAGCGCTTGCATCATAAGGTGGTATTTTGTCAGCCATCGGCTTGAGATGAGAGAAGTATTGTGCTATTCTAGGGGTTGGAATTTCGTCGCGATCTTCAGGCAACATATTGCATTCTAAGAGTGTGGGAAGTGACACTTGAGTTTTCCCATCCAGTGATCTAACATTGAAATTGTCTGCTCTTCTTCCCATTGTCTTTGTTGTACCAGCACATGTACGAAGAGTATAGGGGAAAGAATCTCCGTTGATCCCAAACAGCTCGAAAAAGTCAGATCTGGCTAGAGACCGGTTACTCTGGTCATCCAGAACTACATACATCCTCTTAGCCTTTTCTGGGGAGTTAGATGGGTAAACATCAACCAAACAGATTTTCGAGCATGATCTAGGTCTGGGAGCTTTGCCACAAATTTCTGTGCACTTAGAAGTAACCTCAGATGATACATCACCTTCAGGCTCCCCGCCTTGCTCTTGCTGTGTTACTAGAGATTCCACTGCCCATGGAGCAGGCCCTGGGTGCATTGCAGAGACATGGCGATCACTGTCACACTCTCTACACTTAACAGCTGCCGCACATTCCTTTGCTATATGTTTAGTGGAACCGCATCACCTGAAGCAGATAGACTGTTCTTTGAGGTATGCTTTTCTTTCATCCAAGGGTTTTCCTCTAAAACCACAGCACTTGGACAACGGATGTGGCTTATTGTGAATTGGACATTGCTTACCAGGGTCCAAAACCTTTTGTTCTGGAGATTGGTTGGCTTTGGAACTTGAAACTGTGGTTAGCACTTCAGTTTTCTTCACTGACACAGGTATTTTGTTGCTGATCCATGAAAATTTCTCCTGTTTAGAATGACACTGTATAGAGAGCGAAAAACTGGGATCATTTCTTATTCTTGCTTGGTCGCAAATGAACCGCACAAAGAAGCCAAATGGTGGAAAAGAGACATGACAATCCTCTTTATACTTAGCACCACGAGTGATCCATCTTTCCTGCAGATTAAAGGGAAGCTTCTCAATGATGGGATTGACTCCCCTTGCAGTGTCAAGAATTGCTAAACCAGGTAAATGTCCACCTGACTTTGCAGATTCCAATACCATAAGCATGTCCCCTAACTCCCTGAGTCTTTGTGCATCTCTGTTAGAAATCTTTGGAAACTCCTCCAGTTTTCTCAACAGTGCATTCTCAATTACTTCTGGGCACCCGTAACACTCTTCCAAATGCTGCCAAAGCATATGGACACCTGCTATAGGATAGTGTGCATGAACCGATCTGATGTGTTTGGCTTGCATGGATGACTCAGGGCCGAGCCATTTTGTGAGAAGGTCGAGCTCTTCTCTGGCTGTTAGTCCGAGGTCTTTTGTGACATCTTGAAAAGAGGATTTCCAGGCCCAGTAGTTCTCAGGGTGATCATCGAACTTCACAAGACCTGAACTCACCATCTCTTTTCTTACCATGTAATTAGCTAAATCAGATGTATATGGCAGACTACCCATGGGAGCTTTAAAGCTGGGAGCTGGAGATGCTTGGAAAGTGGAGTGATGGTTATCCATTGTTTCCTGTTTTATTTTTATTCCTCCATTCCATAAGATGGATATTCATGTCGAGATGTTACTGTAGCTTCACACAGAAGGGTTCAGCATTCCTTAAGGATGACTGTAGAATCGGAGTATCAGGAAACTGTTGCTGATGTTGTTCCACTGTATGCTTCTGAACATACTCCTTAGTACGCTGAGTGCGAACTGAGTGTGTCTCACGGTCCAATTCATCTATATTTCCCTCCTCAATGTCAGCTGCTGCTTCATAAATCGCTGCTTCAGCAGATGCTTCTTTTTGGGATTGTAGCAAGAATAGATCTGCTTCTACTTCTGCTTTCTTCCTCATCATTGCTGCTTCTCTTTCTGCATAAGACGCTTTAGCTCGAGCTGCTTCCGCTTTAGCTCAAGCCTGAGTCGCTGCTGCACTAGCTGATGATCAACTTGATCTTTGTGATGACTTGCTTGATTTTTGTGAGGACTTGCAGCTAGAAGCTTGTGATCTAATCTCAAAGGCTTGAGAGGTATCTTTCTCATCACTGTGTGACTCCATACTTGCTGCTGAAGAGATGTGCAATGCAGTGAAACAATGGCTGTGATTCCGCTATCTTCACCCGCTGTGTCAATGTCTTTTTACTATTCTGTTCTGACCAATTGCGTAGCTTGAGCAAAGGCTTAACAGATAGCATACACTTTCAGAAAAGAACTCCAGAAAGCAGTCTTCATAACTTTAGTGACTTTACTGATGATTGTTCTTCTCAATTCTTTTATGTAAAACTACAAACAAGAAGAAAAAATATGTATGAACATTATGTACATTCAGCTTAACATTACAGTTTGATTCTGTACATAGTTCCTTTTTAACATTATTTTAAGTAATGTACATGTCAAGAAATTACATTCGAAATTATATTCTAATGAGATTATGCACATACACTTATGAAGAGAAATTAGCAGGCTAGTATACTAAAACGAACGTTACCAATAACGCGAATCATGTCTGTTTCTAACAAAAATATAGCAATAATCTTAATCTACAATTTACTTTACTCTACATAACACTTAAAGACACTATTTAGTATACATTTTAGCACTTACAGACATATATCTCCAAGGTCTAAACGATAGAATCAATAGCTGATAGGAACTGCATGCACGTTCTTCTCGACTGTGTTCACTGAGAGAAACCGAAAGCAAACAGCAAAACATAGTGCAGTCCTAAAAAACTCCAGTAGGAGGCGGTAAAGAAACATACAGCACACATAACTAACAGCACAGCATTAGTTGAGAGATTTTTTTTCCTCCAAAAAATGTGCCATGTACTGTAACTGATATACTACATCCACAAATAATCGATATTGAATCGAATCGTAATCGAATCGCAAGCATGTGAATAGAAATCGAATCGAATCTTGAAAATTGTGTCAATACCCAGTCCTAATATGTATAATGCAGTGTTAATTGACTTTTAAGTGAGTGTGGAGAAAAAATATGGTTGTAATCTGTAGCATTAAGATTTAAAATACATTTTAACTTGGTCAGATTTGTGGTTTTAGCTGCATTGTTTTTCTTAACTTCAACAAGATCAATTTCATGTGGTTATTAAAAATGAATGAACAATTTAATGGAAACACAAATCATAAAACCTTTATAAGATTAAGCCTTTACAACCATTTTTTTTTCTTTATGATTGTGAGTACTTCAAACTGAAGCAAACTGACTTCTTTTAAATGAGACCACAATTAGGATTCGAGTCCAAAGGCATAATAAATATCTATTTTAATTTGGTATGATATTTCTTGGGTTTGTGTTTAACCCTCTGGAGTATGAGGCTGATTTGGGGCCCTGGAGAAGTTTTGACATGCCCTGACATTTGTGCTTTTTTCAGTTGTTCATAAACATATTAATGGAAAAGGTGTCATTACACTGTATTCAGCATGAACTAGGCTACGATAATATGTGAGGAACATGTACGTGTTTGTATTTTTTAAGGAATAACGTTTATGTGTGGTTATTGAAAAAACAAAAAACTTAAGTAACTGAAATAAGGCCAAAAAACTAATATTAAATATGTGTTCACAAGACTTCTGGGTATTGGAGGTTGTAGACTAGAGTTTTTGCTTCAAAATGATGTAAAAATGATCCCGCCAAGTCCTTCATATAAAACAATATATTGATTTAAATTTTATAAGACACTTTTTGTCAAGACACACAGTATGCATGGAGGTGTGAATCTTCATGAATAATGCTGTGATTCACACCAGAGAAGACAAAGACCCGCATAATGACCTGTATAATGACCCGCATAATGAACCCTTTCAGTCAGGTAGGCTATGTGGAAGGTGAAAGAGATGGTGACCGTGACAGTACTCCCCCCTCCCGGTAGGCACGTCCTCGCGCCGTAAATGGAACTACCGGGAAGGGAGGGCGGGCGTCCTGGAGTCTTGACAGGAGAATGACGGTGAGTGAGAGTGATCAGGAGGTTCAGTGCGCCATAGCAGATCAGGAGGTTCAGGGCACCATGGTGGATCAGGAGGTTAAGGGCGCCATGGTGGATCAGGAGGTTCAGGGCACCATGGTGGATCAGGAGTTCAGGGCACCATGGCGGATCAGGAGGTTCATTGCACCATGGTGGATCAGGAGGTTCAGGGCTCCATGGTGGATCAGGAGGTTCAGGGCGCCATGGCCGATCAGGAGGTTCAGGACATCATGGTGGATCAGGAGGTTCAGGGCACCATGGCGGATCAGGAGGTTCAGGGCACCATGGCGGATCAGGAGGTTCAGGACGCCATGGCGGTGTGGCATCTGTGGCCTTGGCCCGGACCCCAGGCTTGGCCACTATGGCCACGGGTATATGGCACCCCCCAAAAAATTTCCTTGGGAGGAGCCACAGGTTTCTAGTGAAGTTTGCTGAAGCGGGCTCGGGGGCACCTCTGGCGCGGACTCAGGGGCTGGAGCGGACTCTTGAGCGGGCTTGTGGGCTGGAGTGGACTCAGGGCTCTAGGCTCTCAACGAGGAAGGGAGTCACCTCTGGACTCCGGACGAGCAAGGGAGTCGCCCCTGGACTCCGGACGAGCAAGGGAGTCGCCTCTGGACTCCGGATGAGCAAGGGAGTTGCCTCTGGACTCTGGTCAGGGGCTGGATTCGGTTCAGAACAAAAGTCTGTCAGCTATAGGTCCTCCATAAGCTCTGGAGAGGACTTAGGCATGGCGGCCACTTTGGCTGAGGGCTCAGGCGTGGCGGCGGCCATCTTGACCGAGGGCTCAGGCGTGGCAGCAGCCATCTTGGGACGAGGCTCAGGAGCAGCGGCCATCTTGGGAAGAGGCTCAGGAGTGGCGGCCATCTTGGGACAAGGCTCTGGAATGGTAGCCATCTTGGGACGATGCCCTTGGGCTGGCTGGAAAGCATACGAGGGAATTAAGCTCTCCCAACATATGGAGATGGCCTCTCTCCAGGCCAACCCAGCAAGATCAGGGAGTTCTCGGGGGTCAACATAGTTGGCTCCAATCTTGTACAACGCCTTTATGGTCTCGTCTTCCAAGATGCTGGTCTGGAAGAGAATGCAAAATTTTGCAGTGTAGGTAAACAGTCCAGCGAATTCCCACAGTTCTCGTTCATTGCTGCTCATCTTATTTTTAGTAGGTCTGGTCTTTTGTTACGGAACACAGACTCACAACAACGTAGAAATGAATATGAGGCTTTATTGATAGTAGCAGGGAATGCAAACAGGCAGGTGAGTAATATATTTGAAGCAGGATAGTAATATAGAATGAGAATACTGACAGTTCTTGGTTTGTAGATGGTTGGAGGAGATCGTAGCTGTGAGCAGCCGAGCACACACTTAGGTGAAGATGGTGGAATGTGGTGGAATGTGGAAGGAGTCCAGGGAATAGAGTCTGACGAGGAAGCCGCTGGAGACACAAAGGATCGGGGAGGCGCTAGAGACACAGAAGATCAGGGAGACACTGGAGAAAGGTAAGTGCTGACAGGTAAGTGAGTCCATATACAAACGAACGAGACAAGACAATGTGCTAGGGTCAAGTCAAGTCAAGTCACCTTTATTTATATAGCGCTTTTTACAATGCAGATTGTGTCAAAGCAGCTTTACATTGATATCTGGTACATAATTTTGGCTGCACAGCAGCTCTTAAAGAATAGTGTCATTGCAGGCAGATCAGAAGCACTGTTGATTAAATGTCAAGAATACTGTAGAATATCAAATGTCAAGTCAAATGTCAAGTGTCCCCAACTTAGCAAGCCAAAGGCGACAGCGGCAAGGAACCCAAACTCCATCAGGTGACATCAGGTGGCAAACAGATGTTAAATAAGTGGCAAATAGGTGTTAAAATGGAGAAAAAAAACCTTGGGAGAAACCAGGCTTAGTCAGGGGGCCAGTTCTCCTCTGGCGAACAGTGCTTTGTTATGAATCAGGTTGCTATCATAAGTCTGATAGGATCGCAACAATCAAAGTGTTTATTTCAGTTCCATCCAGTTGAGGATCGTATTCATCATGCCGGTATGGGCGGTTTGTTGAGGAACTGTGCTACTGGCTGTCGTGTCGATGAGGCCTTCACAATGGATGATCTAGCTGACTCGATCTCTGCTGATACTTCAGGGCTGCGTTGTGGTCATGTCCAGTTGAGGATCGTATTCATCACGCCGGTATGGATGGTTTGTTGAGGAACTGTGCTACTGGCTGTCGTGTTGATGATGTCTTCACAATGGATGATCTAGTCGACTCGATCTCTGCTGATGCTTCAGGGCTGCGTTGTGGTCGTGTCATGGCTCCGGTCCTTGGTCTTAGCTGGATACGGCCCGGATCCGGTTGACTACGTTAAACCTCGGGATAAACAGAAAGACTAATATTAGCGTAGATGCCATTCCTTTTCTGATGTAACGAGAACATCTGGTGTTATAGAAAGTGTTCCCGGTTCCGGCTGACCTATTTTATGCAGCCTAATAATAATGTAACAGATTTGAAAATATAAATTGATAATGTGTTATGTGTATGCCAGGTTAAAGAGATATGTTTTTAGTCTAGATTTAAACTGACAGAGTGTGTCTGAATCCCGAACAATGCTAGGAAGTTTGTTCCAGAGTTTAGGTGCCAAATAGGAGAAGGATCTAACGCCTGCGGTTGATTTTGATATTCTAGGTATTATCAGCTGGCCTGAATTCTGAGATCGCAATAAACGGGAAGGACTATAATGCATTAAGAGCTCGCTTAGATACTGGGGAGCTAAACCATTTAGTGCTTTTTAAGTAATTAGCAAGATTTTAAAATCTATACGATGTTTAACAGGAAGCCAATGCAGTGATGACAGAACTGGGCTAATATGGTCATACTTCCTAGTTCTAGTAAGAACTCTAGCTGCTGCATTTTGTACGAGCTGTAGTTTATTTATCAAGCGGGAGGAACAACCACCCAGTAGAGCGTTACAGTAATCTAGCCTTGAGGTCATGAACGCATGAACTAACTGTTCTGCATTTTTCATTGAGAGCATATGTCGTAGTTTAGATATATTTTTAAGATGGAAGAATGCGGTTTTACAGATGCTAGTAACATGGCCTTCAAATGAAAGATTGGTATCAAAGAGCACACCCAGGTTCCTAACTGACGACGAAGACTTAACAGAGCAGCCATCAAGTGTTAGACAGTATTCTAGGTTATTGCGTGAAGAAGTTTTCGGTCCAAAAATTAGAATCTCTGTTTTTTCTGAATTTAGTAGTAGGAAATTACTGGTCATCCAGTTTTTTATATCAGCTATACATTCTGTTAATTTAGCGAATTGGTAAATTTCGTCAGGGCGCGAAGAGATATAGAGCTGAGTATCATCAGTGTAACAATGAAAACTAATCCCATGCTTCCTAATGATATCTCCCAAGGGTAGCATGTACAGAGTGAAAAGCAATGGTCCTAGTACTGAGCCTTGCGGTACTCCATATTTAACTTGTGATTGATATGAC
>RJVU01049346.1:945522-986341 GCA_003731715.1 Anabarilius grahami
AGGAACTAAGCACCAAAAGTAGCCTCGGTAGTATGTATGTTTTATTTTTGTTTATATAACCTGTGGAGTTCTTTCTGTGTTTTTAAATATTGATTACAGGTAAATTTTTAGGAAAGTCTACCACAATTATAGTAAGTATATGCTATTTGGTATCTGTGTGATGGATGAATGATATCCAGTATTTTGATGCAAAGATGATTTGTGTAAGATGTACCACAGTCAAACTATGAAAGTTGATTTCTTAAAATGCTGGCCCAAACTCCATTAAGTTTGAGAACAAAGGACCAGGTGGACATGATGCTAATTATATGCGAGACACAGGAGAGTTGGGCGTAGGACCCGCCCAAAACCATATCTGATTGGTTAACTCCCTCGGGTCGGCGGTCACGCCGGCGATACCACCTCGGTTTTTTCTTACCAGTGTGAAAGAGACTCAAAATACTCTGTCAATGTTGCACATATAATTAAGAATTTTACACCATTTTAATCTGTGGAATATCTTCTTTTATTTGTGTACACTCAGAAGAAAAACAAAATGTTGTGCTTTTTGTAAAATAAAGAAAACTAACATGATGCGTGATCTGTCGTCTCCCTCTGAACGAAGTGCAATCCGATAGTTCTCAGAAAATGAAGTGTAACTTAGTGAATACTAATCACAAAAAAAAATAGACTTATGTCTAAAGAAACGTTGAAATGTCAGGTTTTAAATCGTGTAAGTCAAATCGAAAACAAAAATTCTCTGTTTATGTAATCTGTATGAAAAGAGACACATGTCAGAAGTCCGTGATTCAGCTCATTATCTGCTAATGCGGCCACGCCCACAGAGGGACTGCTATTCAGACACAAATTCTGAGGCAATACATGTATACATCGTCTCAATCGTGTATTTATTGTCTTGAAAAGTGTTTATCTGGATGTTATAGCAATCTCTGGCCTCTGTTAGTTCCTGGAATGTCACATGGTGTCTGTTCTTCTGTAGGAGGCATTTGTGGACTCAAGGTGCACAGAGCGCCCTCCGGCTGCAAGTATGAATTGAAAACACAGTATCCAGCGCTCACAGTGATGACAATAAATATTGAATAAATATTACTCCTCTGTATAGAAAATTTACATAAACATATGAGAATCCATCAATATTTCTCCAAATGTGCATGCTTTTAAGCTAAAAGGCTATATGAAATGCCATAGAGGTAACATAGTTGTTCAGACACTTTGCATCACAGAAATACATTATATTTTAAAGTATATAATAGAATACCATTATTTTAAATTGTAATAATATTTCACAGTTTTGCTGTTTTTTCTGTATGTTTGATATACACCATGATGAGCTTGAGACATGATCACAGAGGGTTTTTTCACAGACTACGTGACTGAAAGGTCTCATTATTATGCAAGTCATTAGAGCTCATTATGCGATTATTTTGTCTTCTCAGGTGTAAATCACACATTATTCATGATGATTCACTCCTCCACGCATACGGTGTTTCTTGACAAAAAGTGTCTTACAAAAACTAAATCAATATATTGTTATATATGAATGAGTAGGCAGGATAATGTTTACATCATTTTGAAGCAAAAACTCTAGTCTACAACCTCCAATACCCAGAAGTCTTGTGAACACAGATTTAATATATTTTTTTGGCTTTATTTCAGTGACTTAAGTTTTATGATTTTTCAATAACCATGCATAAACGTTATTCCTTCAAAAACACAAACATGTACACACATGTTCCTCACATATTATGGTAGCCTAGTTTGTGCTGAATACAGTGTAATGACACTTTTTCCATTAATATGTTTATGAACAACTGAAAAAAACACAAATGTCAGGGCATGTCAAAACTTCTCCAGGGCCCCGAAAATCCTCAGACGCCAGAGGGTTAAAACACTCGAAAGAGTGGAGCTAACAGACCTGTTTAAAAACCAATGTCACGTATTTTAGCATTGCCTTTTGCCTTAGCTTTTGCTGATTTGTGCGGACCTACCATCATTCTGCCTGCACATTAGACCTCTTCAAGATCTCATCCAAACTCATCAACTCTGCCAAACAAGCCTTCTTTGGACTTCGCCGAAGAAAATCCTCTCAAAGTCCTTGTGCTTCCAGCAACTCACCGAAACGCAGAGAAGCAACGCTTGACCGGCAACCGACCCACGAAGATTCCTTCCTGCAAAGCCAATCCACTCACCATCGAATGCTGTCCCTCAGAACTCAACGACCGACCCTAGCCAAGCAGCGCCGCAAAGATTCCTGCAACTACGTCACGAAGGGAACACGCTCTTACAGTCTCCTCATTTTGCTGAGCTGGTGCAACTTTTATTAAACAAACGAACTAAGGTTGAATTGCTAGTCTGTGAATTCTCTCAGGTTGCGGTCAAAGAACGGTTGTTTAAAGCTAAAGAATTGGGACTCCATTCACCTTCCATAACAATCTCAGAATTTCCCTGTAACTGTATGAATGTGTGTATGTGTTTTTGTTAGATTAGTTTGTGTGTATTAGAGTAGTTCAATAAAGTCTTGTTTGGATTTTTCACATATATCAGTGTCTTGTGCTGTGTGCTTACAAATAACTGCCTTAAACTTTAAATGTTGTTACCTTGCTCACAAACAGTAATCATAACTTTATATTATTACCGTTGGCCATGGGATAATATTTTGTATAGAAATGGTAAAATACCCTAACCTCAACTTTTCGGTGGACGAATAGTTGATAAAGTGTTAAATTTTAATTCTGAATCAATTACAGTTTAATTCGGTTCTTATTCACTGTAATTTAATTACCTTTGAGTTATAATTGATCCGAGTTTAATCTTACAGTATCCATTTCTCTGAGGAGACATTGCTCCATGACAGCATGTCCACCCCCTTGTTCAATAAGCCCCGCACATGCGTCCCTTTTAGTGAAAGCAGATTGCAATGTGCCCACTCCAGGAGACTCTTTACTAGAGTGTAGAGGCGTTTCGAGGAGAGCCCATCCTTGAGATTTATGTAGGAAAGGCTTGAAAAGACTGCCAGCATTTCCAGGCAGTTGATGTGTAGCCCACTTTCCTCGCTCGACCAGGTACCAGAGGCTAGTCTGCCCTTGCACAGGGCTCCCCAGCCTGTCTTGGAAGCATCTGTGAAGACAACTTTTCTCCTGTACACCATCCCTAGAGCCACGCCCTGCTTGTACCAGCAGGGTTCCTTCCAGGGGTCCAGGGCAGCAACGCAAGCCTGGTTCATCCTGATGCATAAGCGTCCGAGACACCAGGCGTGGGGTGGAGCTCAGAGTTTCAGCCAGAACTGTAGGGGTTGCATGTGAAGCAGATCCAGCTGTAGTCCCGGCGATGCAGAGGCCATGAGGCCTAACATCCTCTGAAACGCTCTGAGCGGCATGGAGGTTACAACTTTGAAGGTTTCCACAAGCTGCTCTATGGCCAGAACCCATTCTGGCAAGACTACTGCCCTAATTTGGGTTGAGTCGAAAACTGTTCCCAGAAACGAAATCTGTTGGCTAGGAAGCAGTGAGCTCTTGGCAAAGTTGACCCTGAGCCCCAAGCACTCTAGGTGGCTGAGGAGGTGGGACCTGTGAGACACTAGCTCAGCCTCTGACTGGGCTAAGACGAGCCAGTCCTCAAGGTAGTTCAGAATGCGGATTCCAATCTGTCTCAGAAGGGAGAAAGCCGCATTCATATGCTTCGTTTCTTGGGGACGAGGAAGTAATGGATGTAGAAACCTGACTCGCTCTGAGCTGGAGGAACTCTCTCTATGGCTCCTTCAGCCAGAAAATTGTTCACCTCGGAGTGCAGAACGGGTCACTGCATGGGGACCGACGCTCGTGGTATGTTTGTTTTATCTCGTTTGCCATAACAGTGAATAGTTGCATGGGCGTGGGAACTCAGTGGTGTGCTCGCTCTCGCAGCGTGCTTAGAGCTGGGGAATTCCCTTGCTGCAGGGAATAGACGCGGGAATAGACTGACGTGAGCTCACCTAGGCCCATTCAATCAGTCTTGTGATTACATTGTTCCTTTGTCTCATGCGAAAAATAAAAAGAACAGTGGAGAACAAGGGGAAGAGCCATTTTCATAGAAAGAGGTCTGTGAACGCAGCAAGGCGAGACCCGAGCTCTCGTGATGAGAGCGTCCATCTTCAATGGAGGCGGCCTGCGGGGGTGGGGCCGGCAAGTGATGCGCTCGGAAATTCAGCATTTTACTACACCAGTGAAAATGTTATTTTGGAAGAAATATATTCCACGAGTCTCACCTGATAGTTATAGGGGACAATGTCATATCATAGAGCTCTCAGTGCTGCATTCTGAAA
Source organism: Anabarilius grahami (assembly GCA_003731715.1). Taxonomy (NCBI): domain Eukaryota; kingdom Metazoa; phylum Chordata; class Actinopteri; order Cypriniformes; family Xenocyprididae; genus Anabarilius; species Anabarilius grahami. The sequence goes on from RJVU01049346.1 coordinate 949,823, forward strand.
TCCCCTGCTGCAGGAAGAGTGAGACACGCGGGATGCAGACCGGCGAGAGCTCACTTAGTCCCGTTCACTTGGCCCTGTAACCTTTGTTTTTCATCTCAGCTTGAGAGAAAGAGAACAGTGGAAAACAAGGGTAAGAGCCGTTTTTTAGAAAAAGCAGTCTGTGAACGCAGCGAGGCGAGACTCCCGCTCTCATAGTGAACGCGTGAACGCAGCTTGCGGGGGCGGAGTCGACAAGCAACGCGCTTAGAGGTTCGTCATTTCACAACAAACGCCAGAGAAATATGCTCTTTCAGATTGAAATATTCCATGAGTCTCAGCTGAATCAGGGGAGAACGTCATGCCATATTTACCTGAGCGCTGTCAGCATTGAGGTAGCTCTCGCACTCTCATAGTGGTCCTCAATTAACGTGGCTTGCGGGGGCGTAGCCGGCAAGCGACGCACTCAGAGGCTCGGCATTTTGAAACAAACGCCAGTGAGAATATGCTCTTTTAGAAAAATAAGCTCTGTATGCTCACCTGATGGAAGGCGGCAGGGGATGAGCTGAAGCAGGTTCAGATCCGGCTGTTGCAGAGCGGCGAGCTGGTCAGCTTGCAGAAAGTGGTGAAAGAGAGGTCGCTGAGTCAGCATATCCAGCTGCTTGTAGGTGAAGGCACGCTGATCAGGCTGCTTGGCTTCAAGTCTCTAGATCTAGCGCAGAGAAACGATCGTCGTCGTTGAAGGAGAATGAATCAGAGATCCTATGCGAGATGCCCACTTATATAGCCAGATGCCCCACCCATTTTGGCAGGCTTCTCCACCATAGGCCGTACCGTCATTGGTTCGTTTTATTATAACTACCCGAACCAATGGCCGTACAGTTTCACTGCGTGATTGAAAAAGGCATCAGAAATTGGAGAAAAAAGGAGTTTCCCCATAGCATCTAGCTAAACATAGACACAGTACAAGTGTAGTATCGAAAGGGAACCCAGAGTTTCCTTCATTTCAGGGTTAAAATACTCAGAGTTTTCACTTAACCTCCTTTCTGAAACGGGCCCCATGTGTTTGATTAGGGTTAGAGCCGAACTCTGCAGGACCATAGCTCTCCAGGAGCAGGGTTGGAAACCCCTGTTTTTTCTATAACACAATGCTGGGAGTCATGTCAAATCAATAAAGCTTATATTGTAAATAGTCAGAGATTTTCATTTTAACAATGAGTATAAAAAGTTTTTTTTGTCCATGTTACGTAAAAGCACATGAAGAGCATGTACTGGAACTTACCAGAGCTCACTGTTAAAACCTGTTAAATTCGCTCCATCACGGTCAATCCGATTACATCTCTCAACAAAACAGCAATTACGCAGAGAGAAAAATCTATTTCTCTTTGATTTCTTAATCAAATCGGTTTAAATCAAATCACTCTTTGCAGCAATATTTCTGCAGCCACTGCTGACAATTTTCTTTTCACATACACTTTACCTTAAGCCACCAAGCACCAAAGCAACTTCTTACTTTGGGTTACAATGTCACGATCATTACTGGGAGTGTCTGTGTCTGCCACCAGAGGGTACTCCAACCCTGACTGTTTACATCCTGGACTTTGGTTTTCATCCCACGAACTACATTACCCATAACCCACCTCCTGGACTCATTATCCTTGTTTCATTGAACCCAGCTGTTTTGTGTTTGTTCAATCAGTGTCGGTCTATTTATACCTGGTTTGTCTCTGCTTTTGTCATGGTGTCTTCATTCATGTTTCCCGAGTCTCTGTTTAGGTTTGCTTGGTGTTTTGTTCCTGTCTTTGTTTTGTTTGGATTGTCTCCCTGGATTTTTGACTATTGACTGGTTCATGGATTATGTTTCTGGATTTCCCCAATAAATACCTGCAATTGGACCTACCCTGTTTGTCTTTGTGTGTGCCGTGACATACTGGTCAAGAAGGAAAAAAAAAAACATTCTCAGCAAGCCTAATGATAAAAGTTATTGTCTTATTTGATAAATACTTAATAAAGTATTTTTTAATACACCAAATTCAATCTCTTAAAGTATTTTGTTACAAATTACATCTGTTTACATCTGATAACTATATAAAAGAGTCCTTACAGTCAATTTCTTCGATTCAATGTATTTGGATTGTGGGGGAAACCAGAGCACCCACAGAAAACCCACACTAACACTGGGATAATGGGGAGAAAACTGTTGTAAATTATGTACTCCTGGAACAAACCCCACATTTCGGGTCTCAGTTCAAAGATGACACTGCTGCATTGCATCTTTTTGCAGCTGATTGTGCAGTCATTTAGGTGTCCCAGCTCCAGTCTAATAAGCACATCCCATAATTTTGTTATGCGCCACTGTGGGCCTCTGCACAAGCACGTAATTGGGAAGGAGACTTCCACCAAGTGAAAATTGCAACTTTTTTCAAGCTTCTGGTATACAGTGTTATTAAACTATATGAGATAATTAGAATAGATTAAGCAATCACAGTTCACCAAAAGAGGACCTCCAATTTGATTAGGCCAGTGACTGGAACACTAAGTCTTAGCCAGAGAGGACATGGTAATGATCTTCTCCTAAAATAAATACTGATGTGTATGTGGGTGAAGACAAAGCTCTGACACTGACCTCTAAGATGTTCTGGGGAGAAAAAAAAAACCTTGCAAGTTTCCTTTAAACATCTGTCTGCTAGTCGGTCAAGCCATGTTTTATTTGCTTTTTATGTTAATTTTTGAACTTTTTTCTTCTTTCCTTGAAATGAGATGCAGGCTTAAGCTCATAGTCTCTGCAAACACTGGACATATATGCACAAACTAAAAAGGGTAAATGACACAGGTGCATGCAATCAGGGAGAAGACAATTAGGGAATTAAGCCACAAGTCTGTGTCTGAAATTGCCCTATCCCATCGTGGATATAGATATAGATATATGCCATGTTGTCTGCTACATAAAATAAATAAATAAATATAGCTGCAAGCAGCGATGATGGGCCCAAGCCCCGGTGCCACCGCCACCCTGGTGGCTTTAGGGCAGGGATGGGCAACTTCGGTCCTGAAGGGCCACTGTCCTGCATGGTTTAGCTCCAACCATGATTAAACTCACCTGCCTGTAGCTTTCTAGTAATCCTAAGACATTGATTAGCTTGTTCAGGTGTGTTTGATTAGGGTTGGAGCTAAACTCTGCAGGACAGTGGCCCTCCAGGACCGAAGTTGCCCATGCCTGGTTTAAAGGCTAGATTAACATCGAGGTAGATTTTTTTTTTCATATTTTAACAGGCTGGCAATCCAAAGTAGCCATGCAGCTACACCACAGTATAACAACTAGCTGTGTGAGTTAAAGTGACTAACCTTTGTGTATGTGATGTCTCATAAAATTTGATGTCGTCGTTCCGGTGTCTTTAATTGTTTTCCCGCATTCTGTGCTTCTAGCCGATCTGACATGTTAATAAACTCAAACGAAAGAGCATAAGGCGCGGTGGCTCCCGTCATGTTTCATGGGACTCTTATGACATTTCAGACTTTACGCGCATTACACGGACATAATCAAATTCTATGACAAGAGTCCAATCTACTACGACAAGTAGGGAAATATATGTGACGCAAATATTATAAAACCATTCAAACACAACACAAATTCTTTATTTATTATATCAGTTAAGAGTAAAAGACTTGAGCTGTTTATAAAATATACAAGTCATTTGTGTCGAGTCGAGTCAAGTCTGAAGTCATTTCAGGTCGAGTCCGAGTCCGAGTCTGAAGTATGTTAAAATGCGAGTCCGAGTCACTAACTCGAGTGCCCATCTCTGGTTCATCATCTGACCAATCTGAAGGATTTGTGAGATATCGTTAACTTGTAGAGCCTCTTACTGTATTATCAACACAAGGAAGACACAAGTGTAATAAATGGATTGTATTAACAAAATTATAGACAAGAGTAACTAACAACTACTGAATGGATAAAGTGCAAAAAGATTAATAAATGCAAGTGAATGAGTAGGATGTTATTATGGCAGTTACAAGTTAATCTTATGGAAAGATAAAGTTTATCTAGAAGAAATAAGGTAAACCTTATTCTGATTTCAACAAATAAACAGAGAAATGATTTGTTATTAACTGATATCAGCTATGCAAAATCTAATGCAAATTAGATAATCATATACTGACAATATACACTAATGCCAAGGTCTCTAGAAAGTGGTTTTGCAAGTGATATTTACGTCTGCCTGGTCGTGCTGAATCCGAGCGGTGATGTCTTCCACTTGTTGAGCTGGGCAGCGTTGCAGTGGGAAGAAAGGAGTTAGAATCCGTTTCACAGTCTTGAACACAAAGTACTTGTGAACGTTGAACTCCTGGAGCACAGAGAAGAAGAAGCCTTGAAGGTTCTGATGTCTGTGCAGACTATCCTTATTCTCTGGAACACGCAGATGGAAGGATCTTTAGATTCTGAAGTCGATGTAGATCTGATCAGTCTGGAACACTTAGATCTGGAGGATCTCTGATGAGAGGATTTTGAAGTTGGTGCAGAAGATATTTTGAAGATGGGGGCTAAGCTTATAGTCGTTGTCTCCGTTGCAGTTTTCAAACTCCCCAAATTCACTTCTTGCAGAACTTCCTTGTTTCTCTCTTTAGAGCGTCAGAGTCTTGAGAGAGCAACTCCACAACTCTGTGGAGTTGGACTTAGCTTAGCACATCTTGGGACCGCAACCTTGAACCGGGACTGGATCAGGAACTGGAGCCTGGAACCAGAATGGGAAACGTCTTGGTTATGTATATAACCTTAGTTCCCTGAATAGGGAACGAGACGCTGCGTAAATCGCTATGGGAACGCCTCTGCGTGATGTCGTCGTGAAGCACGTATGCAATCTGTCCAATCAGGAGATGGAACGTCATAGGCGGGTGACGTCACTGACCAGGAACCATAAAGCCAGCCCGAAAACACTGTGATTTAGCTTCTCAAAGTCTGAAGCAAGTCGCTCTCAGGGAGTGTGGCAAGGATACGCAGCGTCTCGTTCCCTATTCAGGGAACTAAGGTTATATACATAACCGAGACGTTCCCTTTCAAGGGAACTCGCGCTGCGTAAATCGCAATGGGAACGCCATACCAACGTCGCCATAGTAACAAGTGACCGATCGTGTGAAGCCGAGGCGCACAGTTCACAGTAGCACTTGTGCCCCTGGAGTGGAGCCGAGGTCTAGTTCGTAGAACTTTACAAATGTGTGCGGTGAGGACCAGCCTGCCACATCACAAATGTCAGATAGGGAAACCCCTGAAATAAAAGCCTTGGAGGCAGCCATACTCCTCGTAGAGTGAGCCCGAACAGCCAAAGGTGAAGGTTGTCCAACCGACTCATAAGCAAGTGAGATGGCCTCGACCACCCACTTGCTCATTCTCTGCTTAGATGCCGGTAGACCTTTTCTTGGTGCACCAAAACAAACAAATAGCTGTTCAGCTTTTCTCCACGTAGCAGCTCTGTGGACATATGCATCAAATGCCCGTATTGGACATAGCAGATTAAGTTTTTCCTGGTCCGATGACGTAAACGGAGGAGGACAGAAGGCCTGCAGCACTATAGGTCTCGCAGTATTAGTGAGAACCTTAGGTACATATCCCGGTCTAAGATGTAGAAATGCCTTAACATTGCCAGGCGCGAATTCCAAGCACGATGGAGCAACCGACAGGGCTTGAATGTCCACAATTCTCTTGAGAGACGAGATGATGAGTAGAAACACTGTCTTTGGTGTTAGAAACTTTACCGCCACCTCTTCGATGGGCTCGGAGGGGGCCATAGACAGGCCCTGTAACACAATGGCCAGATCCCATGTCGGGACTCTCGTGCGTACTGCAGGTCTCAGCCTCAAAGTGCCACGAAGGAAATGGGTTACATGAGGGTGTCTCCCCAAAGAGACTCCACTGAAAGGAGCGTGGTAAGCAGCTAAGGCCGCCACGTACACCTTAAGTGTGGAGGGGGATAACCCTTCAGAAAACCTCTCCTGTAGGAAGTCCAGCACCGCACTAACCGGGCAGTTAACTGGATCCCACTGATGATTTTCACACCAAGAAGTGAATAATCTCCACTTCAGGGCGTAGAGTTTCCTCGTGGATGGAGCTCTGGAGTGGAGTATGGTCTCAACAACCTCAGTTGAGAGACCGGAATCTATGAGACGTGCCCCCTCAGAGGCCACGCCCACAGCTTCCATAACTCCGGGCGGGGATGCAGTATTAGACCGCCCGCCTGAGAGAAAAGGTCCTTCCTGATCGGAATCTCCATCGGAGACCCGTCGAAGAGAGAAACCAGGTCCGAGAACCATACTCGGGCCGGCCAGTACGGGGCTACTAGTAATAGACGGGCCCCGTCCCGGCGCACTCTCTCCAAAACTCCTGGGAGCAGAACAATCGGGGGAAATGCGTACAACGGTAGCCTCGGCCACGGCTGTACCATAGCATCCAGCCCAAGAGGTGCTGGGTTCATCATGGAGAACCACAATGGACAGTGAGTCGTCTCTCGAGACGCAAACAGATCCACTTGGGCTTCGCCGTAGTTCTCCCATAGGAGCTTCACCACCTCCGGATGAAGTCTCCATTCCCCGGGCCTCGGCCCCTGCCTCGACAGGATGTCTGCCCCCACATTCAGGTACCCTGGGATGTAAACTGCCCTGAGGGACAGCAGTTGCCCTTGGGACCACAGGAGAATCTGATTCGCCAGTTTGTAAAGCGGGCGTGATCTCAGACCCCCCTGGTGATTTATGTATGAGACTACTGATGTGTTGTCTGATTGAACTAACACATGTTGGTCTCTGAGATCTGGGAGGAAGTATCTCAGTGCTAGAAATACCGCCATCATTTCTAGACAGTTTATGTGCCATATGAGATGATGGTCCTGCCACAGACCCCATGTTGAGCGACCACTCATGATCGCCCCCCAGCCCGTGAGGGATGCATCCGTCGTTAGCGTGACGGGACGACTGAGAGCCCCCAACACAGGTCCCTGGGATAGAAACCAAGGTTGCTTCCATATGCCCAGAGCACGTAAGCATCGCCGCGTGACTCTGATCATACGAAACGGATTCCCCCTCGGTGAGAACCCCTTGGTTTTGAGCCACCACTGCAGTGGTCTCATGTTCAGCAGGCCAAAGGGTATCACGTTGGACGCTGCTGCCATCAGACCTAACAGTCTCTGAAACTGTTTTACAGTGAGTGACTGGCCTAGCTTTATGTCCGAGACAGTATTGAGGACTGATGTTATTCGAGCCGGAGATAAACGGGCTCTCATAATCACCGAATCCCATACCACGCCTAGATAAGTGGTTCTCTGAGCTGGAGAAAGCACACTTTTCTTCGCGTTCAGTCTCAACCCCAACTTTTCCATGTGAGCGAGAACAACACCTCGATGTTGAACCGCCATCTGCTCTGATTGAGCGAGAATCAACCAATCGTCTATGTAGTTGAGAATGCGGATGCCCTGCATACGCAAGGGCGTCAGCGCCGCATCTACACACTTGGTAAAAGTTCGGGGTGACAATGCTAGGCCGAAGGGGAGAACCCGATATTGGTATGCTTCGCCCCCGAAAGCAAACCTCAGGAATTCTCTGTGATGCGGGAGGATTGATACATGGAAGTAAGCATCTTTCAGATCTATCGTTACAAACCAGTCCTCGGACCTGATTTGTGACACGACATGCTTTATTGTCAGCATCTTGAACTTGAGCCTTGCTACTGTTCGATTTAATTGTCGCAGATCTAGAATTGGACGCAATCCCCCGTCTTTCTTTGGCACAATGAAGTAACGGCTGTAAAAGCCTGACTCCCTGCTGGGAGGAGGGACCCTTTCTATAGCCTCCTTTCGCAAGAGTGTCTGCACTTCTTGTGCCAGCACCAGAGCCTGCTCGGGGTCTACCAACGTGGTTAGAACCCCGTTGAATCGGGGTGGGCGTGTTCTGAACTGAATCGCATACCCCTCTTCTATAGTTCGCAGGACCCACTGAGATACTTTTGACAGATTTTTCCACTCTGACAAAAAATCTACTTGGGGGACCAGCCTCTCGAGACTGGCCTCTGGTGGAGCATGAGCAGCCAGCACAGTGCCCTGAAGCGGCGGACCAGCTGGGAACAACTGGCGTGACTGCAGAGAAAGCGTGCCACCCTCGGGTGACACGCAGGGAACTACTGCGCCTCGGCATTGCGGCGGGGTTGGCAGAGCGCCCTCCTGAGGGCACCAAAGACACACAGGCACCGTATGATGAGGTGAACACTGTCTGTCTCCGGAGGGGACCACCCTCAGGATCCTGACTATATTCCTGGCATCAGGATCTCTTAAACGAAGCCCTCTTAGCAGCAATAACGGCCCTCAGATCCGTCTTGCCCTTCGAGGACTTCGCCTGCGAGTGTTTCCCCGCCTCCCAGCTCCTCGGAGGGGGAGTACGGGTAGCAACACTCTGCTTCTGGTGTTGTCTGTGTTGGTGCGAGGAGCTTGTACTCGGTAGTGCCCGACGTGGAGGCTGAGCAGACCTGGATGGCAAAAAGCATTCGTCAAGCTTGCTTTTCACCGTCTGCTCTTGCTTCTCGGCCGGCCAATCGATGTTCAACTTGGCCACAGCACGAGAAAGCACCTCCATGAGCTCCTCGCTGGCGGGGGTTTGAAGTGGCTAGTCTTCAGAATCCCCCGTAGCCACACTAACAACATCCAGCTCCTCAGAACTAGACGCCATTAATGTGACTGTATCCACCGGAGCGGAAGAAACCGCAATGCGTGCTTCCTGCCTCCGAATAGATACACTGCCGGATGCAACAGGTGAAGGCAGAGATAAGGCATGGCCCGTCTCTAACCCCTCTGAAACATCCATCTGCGAACCCCAGGACATGAGGCGCCGCCCTGCCTCGGCAGAAGCGGGACCCGAGCCCTGGGGTACGCGAACCGAGCCACTCTCCTCAAAGAGAGCTTGGCGGGAGTGCAGCATTCTCAAAGGCAACCGCTCACAGTGCACACAGGCAGCCCCCTCGAGAGCTGCCTGGGCATGCTGCGCTCCCAAACAAACAACACACATTTCATGTGAGTCCCCGTCCGGGATAAAATGCGGACAAGGGTGCACACACTTCCTGAACTGTTGTTCGCTCACCATAGTAATCAATATACTGGGTAACAGACAACAATAAATAAGACAGACAGATCACACGTAGCGCTTGCTGAAGACACAGAAGCTGAATGACAGTGTTTTCGGGCTGGCTTTATGGTTCCTGGTCAGTGACGTCACCCGCCTATGACGTTCCGTCTCCTGATTGGACAGATTGCATACGTGCTTCACGACGACATCACGCAGAGACGTTCCCATAACGATTTACGCAGCGCGAGTTCCCTTGAAAGGGAACTGCAGCAACCCAACTGGAACCATTCTCTGTCTCTGAGACAAGCCTTTTAATCTGTCCGGAGAAGGAGGGAGATGCAAATTGGCACCTTTCAGATCCAGTGTTTTGATTGGCTGATGCTGTCAGAGGTGGCCACTGGATGGCCCCCCTCTTGCATGAGGTTCATTTGAATAGAGTTCATGTTTAGAACAATGTCCTTAAGGTTTTTCCTATAATTCACTTTCCAAACTAATTTCATATTAACCTAGGCATCGTGATGAAAACATAAAGACCAAACATCATTGAGTTATATTGAACCTTACCTATGCATTAATGTATACCTTAATAGGTAAGTTTGTATATTTTTCATGTTCACAAACAGCACTCATTAAGTACACAGTGTTCTGTTAATAGAAATGGAGAAGATTTGCTCCAATTTGTCCACTGTGTGTCCATTTGTGTCCTTTGTGTCTTCAAGCCTCATGGCAAACCCTGTCTGGTGAGTGGAAGATAGTTCACATCTCAGGTCTTAGGACTGAGGGACTGGGGTGAACAATGTAGCAAAATGGTGAAAGGATTAGCCTGCTCAATGACATGCTAATGTCATCATTATTCCTTTGCACGAATGGTCAGGGTGATTGTCTTTGCAGGCTTATCCGCTAGCCTATCTGTTTCCTTGTTTGCTTCTCTTGGAGGTGTGAGTTTTGGGGTCCTGTGCTTTGGCACATGAAAGGGGACTTTTGATGTAATGGGGGTGTTTGCCCTCATGTCTGCTGATCACTACACTACTAAGAAAGATGTGCTAACTAATCAGTATGTAATAGAATGTTATGATTATGTTAAGTAACAGTTAGCTAATCAGTAACTAATGAATTCTGTCATACCTCCTGAAGAACTACTATTAATTGTCTACTAATTAGGGTTCAAGAAAAATAACTATGAAGTAACTACTAATGAACAGAAAATGATTCATTTTCAAAATTACTTGAGTAAAATTACAACTACTTTGTATTACTTTGTTACAGTCCACCACTTATTATTAGGGGCCAAGCACCGAAGGTGCGAAGGCACCTATTGCAATCATTAGTTTTCTTATTAGGGGCCGAGCACCGAAGGTGCGGAGGCACCTATTGTATCTGTTGGCGTTCTTTTTTTTAATTTCTTTTTTTATTATTCTTCTTCTTCCGCTCTTGAGTCTATGGCAGCCCATAGAACCGTATGGTAAAAAGTGGTGAAATTTGGCACACAGTTAGAGGACAGTCTGAACTGTGTCCATAGCAAATTTGGAGTCTCCAACTCAATCCCTCTAGCGCCACCAGCTGTCCAAATTTGCACTCATGTTTATGTTAATAACTTTTGAACCGTAAGGGTTAGAAACAAAATTTTTCCTCTGATTCCTTGGGTCAATTCGATTCGAATGTCATTTTCCGTCATGAAAATTGTTCCGCCATTTAGAATTTTCTGAAAAACCTACTTTTTCGAACTCCTCCTGAGGCAACATGCAGCCTTTTAGCGCAGCGCCACCTACGAAAAATTGCTTTTTTTGCTTATAACTCCTGATAGGAGTTAAAAATAAAAAAATTTGTCCAAAAATAATTTTAGTCTTGTTGGATTCGGGGCATCATGCCGAGTCAAATGATATCCAATTTTCCCATATCGTGCGTTTTGGCTGTTGGCCATTTTGAATTTTGTGCTAAAATGCTGTATTTTACAAACGCATTAGCGCATCATTACGAAACTCGGTATGGGTCATCAGCAAAATGCCCTGAAGGAGCCTGAGAAGTTTCGGACCAGCGCCACCTAGTGGAGAATTTTTTTCCCCATATGCTTATAACTTTTGATCTGGTCGACTTATTTTCACGGCAGTCATATCCTTCGACGCCTGAATCCTTGCCGAGTCCAATGATACCAAACTTGGTAGGTTTCGACTTACGGTTTGTGCGGCGTGGTGATTTAGCGCTTAAAAAACGATTGCGAATATCTTCGAAACTGTTAGTTCGATCGAGACGAAACCAGCGTAGGAAACACGAAACCTAAGCTGGTTCACTATATGTCACAGCCCAAATGTCAAAATTTTGATAGGAAGTGGCAAAAAAATCAAAACAAAGTCATCCATAGGTCATTGTTTATGATCTCATACATATAAATGTCTATAACTCCAAAACTAAATGAGATATTTGCACCAAATTTGACACACACATGTATGGGGTCACCCTGAGGACACATAAACAAATTGGTGGGATTGTGCCTCTTGGTGGCACTTTAATTGAACAAAACATGAAATTTCCATTAACTACAATACAGTATTATTATATAAAATGCTGTATTATACAAATACATTGATGTACCATTACAAAACTCAGGATGTGCCATTGGCACCATGCTCTGAAGGTACACAATAGATTTTGAGACAGCGCCTCCTTATGGTCAAATTTTATAACGAAATATTTAAAAAATGCTAATAGCTTTATATAAATGTGGTCTATTGTAATGAGACTGGTCTTATTAGATTCTGTGGGTCATGCTGAGAACATTGATGCCAATTTTGCCATAGTCAGCATAACTAAGTCTCCACTACTTTGATTTTCTTTAAAATCACACTTTTTTAAACTCCTCCTAGACCATTGGTCCAATTTTCTCCAAAATCGAATCGTATCATCTTCAGACCATGCCAACAAAAACTTATGGTTTTCTTGTAGATTGACATAACCTTTTTCCTATACTGCAGCAACGAATTAGAGCAGGGGTGGGCAACAGTTTTAGTCTGAGGGCCACAGTTACTTTGGCAAAGTAAACGGAGGGCCACACTTAATGCAATGCAAATATGTATAAGGCTACTCTACAGTTACTTTGACAGCCTATTTCAAGGCCTGATACTTATTTTTGCTAGGCCTGTCTGACCTAGGCTACTCTAAGGTTACAATAACTGGATTTACTTTCAAGGATTCATTTCCTACACTACCCTGCATATTGTTCAACTGTCATTCATACCAGCTGTAGCTTTTCAAGATAGAAAACTATTAACAAAACTGCAAATGTATGTGTGCAAGTTACATTAACATACAGACTTCAGGCAATCTGGCTTGGAATTATCAAATTTAATTGAGGCTATATATCAGAGGGAGACCTTCATCACTGAATGAAAAACATATTCAGTTTTCAGTTGTGATTATTATTTTTTTTGTAGTTTCTTTCACATATTTTGTTAAAATCTTTTATAAAATAGAACACAATTTAAGTGCAGATCAACTTCATCACACGTATGTTTGCTTGAAAGATATAAAGGGCCTATATAGGCCTATGCATTTCACAAAATTTTAATTTGATTTAGCTGTATCATCACTATCAACGGGACATTCATAAGAACAACATGGCAACATGAAACTGAACAATGTTGTAAAAATAACATCATCAATCAAGGGTAACTTAATGGAACTTTGGCTAGGCCTACTTTAGAAAAATGTATTTCGGCCTATGCAACTGAGATGAAGAGCTTTTTGTCGGTGTTCTGTAACTCAATGTGAACAATTGAGACGGTCGCCTTTCTTTACTAAGTCACTGAAATCTGGGGTTGTGTTCGACGTTGAGATGCGCAACATGGACGACAGGTGTGTGTCGGTTAGTCGTGATCTGTAGCATGACTTGTTAAAGTTCATTACAGAGAAAGTCTGCTCGCATACATACGTGGACCCGAATAAAACGAGCATCCTTTGCGCATGCCTCCGCATGTTAGGAAACTTGCCCTCGTTCAATGCACCGTAAAACCTGTCCAATGATGACGAGGCGAATTTCTCCTTGAGAGTGGGATCGCACTGCATGTCAATCAACTCAAGCTGAGCTTCCGGAGGTGCTTGGTCGCTGTCAAAGGAAAAGGGGGCGGACACCAGCTCCATCTCTTTTTCAATTTTTCCAAAATCAGAGAAACGCCTGTTAAATTCAGTGTGCAGATCCTTGAGTGTAGTGGTGTATTTGACAGTGAGTCGGGATGGCACATGCTTCATTGTGGCGAGAGTTGGGAAATGTGTAAAGCTCTTGTTTGTCATTTGTCGGGAAAACAGGGTCAGCTTTGCTCTGAATGCTCGCACGTAGGAATACAGTTCGTGCACGAACACATCCTTCCCCTGCAGCTTCCGATTGAGGTCATTCAAATGGCCCATTAAATCCACAGCAAATGCAAAGTCAAGCATCCAATCAGAATCTTCAAGTTCTGGAAAGTCACCAGCCTTCCCGACATTCTCCAGAAACACCCCTATCTGATCTCTCAGGTCCCACACACGGCGTAGCACTGTGCCCAGGCTCAGCCAGCGGACGTTTGAGTGGTATTGGACATCAGTGTGTTCTGCCTCACTCTCCTCCAACAACTGGATAAACTGGCGGTGGTTAAGCGCCCGGGCCCTGATGAAATTGACAAGTTTCACCACAGTTTTGGTGACATGATCAAGCTTTAACACAGACTTAGACAAGGCCTCCTGATGAATGATGCAGTGCAAGAAAATCAGAGTTTAGTTGGGGTCATCCTCTCTCACCCTGTCCTGTATCCTACGCAATAGCCCAGTGTTCTTCCCGGTGAGGTTTGGACAGCCATCAGTGGTCACGTTCAGTAACTTCGCCCATGGTAGGTTCATTCTCTGCATGCATCCTGACACCGCATCATAGAGGTCTGAACCCCTTGTCGTCCCCTTCATTGATTCCATCACAAGAAACTCCTCCACTATTTCAAATGTGTCAGTAATACCTCTGATGAATATAAGCAGCTGGGCAGTGTCTTTAATATCAGTGCTCTCATCCAGCGCTATTGAAAAGTATGTGAAATTGGTGGCCCTTTTTAGCAATGCAGATGTCAGCTCATCATCAATTACCTCGATGCGATGAGTAACTGTACGGCGAGACAGGCTCACATTTTCGAAATGACTTTTGCTGTCAGGGCACAGCACGCTAGCTGCCTCTACCATACAGTCTTTTACAAACTCACCATCTGAAAATGGTTTGCTGTGTTTGGCGATTTTGTGTGACACCATATAGCTCACTTTTGTTGCTGACTCCTGGACATTAGACTGCTTGGTAAAAATATTCTGCCTGGCAGTTAAGTTGGAGGACAATCTCGTGGCTTTTTCTTCCCTCTCCTTTGCGGAGAAATTCACGGCATAATTAGCATGTTTAGCATTGAAGTGCCTGCTAATATTATATTCTTTAAAGACAATGATGCTCTCCTGACATATCAGACAAATCAACTTTTAAGCCGACGTTCGTGACAAAATATTTTGACGTCCATTCTTTATTGAATGCTCGACATTCAGAGTCAACTTTTCTCTTTTTTACTGCACTCATTTTGACATTTTTTTAATGCCGCCGGCCGTTTAGAATTTGTTACTTTGAGGAGTGAAGAAGAGAAGTAAAGGCGCAAATTGTAATTTCACACAGTGACATCTGTTGGATTGTTTTTAACCCCTTTCACGTCAAAGATCACAGATTATTGTTGTTCAAAATTCATTACTCGTCAAAATATCACACTATTACTTCTGGACAATCTGAGCATCATTTTAGAAACTTCAGAAAGGTTCAAGACTCCAGCTTCGATATTTAACCACTGTTTATGATTAAACTGGTTTGCAGTGACATTAATTTCTTAATTTATGCTAGGAGTGCAAAATAATTAATCTGTAACGATCGTTATTTTGAATAGAAATCATTATACTCACACAACATTTATTCTCGTCTTCTCCGGTTTATTTGTGTTCAAATACATAAAAAATACAGCATCCGCCAGGCCTATTAGTCCAATGCTGCGCATATTTGGAGAACTAATGATTAGTTATCATGTTAGTAAAATATTTCGTCATACAGAAAAACATTTTTATTAATTTTTCACTGAATTATGCGATCTGAAGAGCTCAAACAGGGAACGCAGCCAGATGTGTCTCCTCTTCCTGATTTGCGTCAGACCTGTCAATCATCTTACGTCACGTGGTTCATCATGCGTGATAACTAAGCTAAAGTGACATTTCTTCACTGAAACAAGAAGCTAATAAATGCACAATTTAAGTATTTGTACGATGTACGATTATGTGTTTTGTGTGTGATTTTCGTGCGATTTGGGGTTTTCATATAAATAATGAATGTCCAAATTGCGAGTGCATCGAGCGCATCGCGGGGCCCTCATATTGCTTCAATCCGGCCCCCGCGACTCGCAATTTGGACATTCATTATTTATATGAAAACCCCAAATCGCACGAAAATCACACACAAAACACATAATCGTACAAATACTTAAATTGTGCATTTATTAGCTTCTTGTTCGGGCCGTATATTGCCCATGTATGAATTAGAGGCATGATGCCAAAATCACTGTTGAGTCTGTATCTCTGCAATGCTTTGACATATTGACACCAAACTTTGCAAGTGTCATTGTCACCTCACTCTGACCATACCACATTAATTTAGTCACAGCGCCACCTATCGGTCGAAAGTGATGAACCAGTAAATCCTCATTTTTTATCATTTTTCAGCTCTTTTGCCTAAAATGATCTTAATAGGTCTTTAATTGCTCACTGTTGCAGTTGGTCTGATGCTCACAGCCATTTTGGCTGGCTTCTTGTGCCGTTTTTGTGCTTGGCCCCGTAATTGCTGCTTGCAGCTATATTTATTATTATTATTATTATTATGAAAATTAAATATGCATTTATATGCTGCATAATATGCTGCACTCCCAAAAAGACTCATTACTACAAATTGTTCAGAGGTTTTTGCCTGTATGGTGATTAACTACTTTGTGTGCATGTTCTGTAAGAAATCAGCTTCGGAAAGAAACCCCACCCCCACTGCCTTGCCATAACTATCCAACTTACCACAAATATAAAATGTTTTGTTTTATTTATTTATTTATTTACCCAAACGCTGGGATGAGGCTGTTGAGTCATTTTTGGGGTTATTTTTCCAGTGTTGGGTAGTTTTTGTGTCGTTAAACTAGTGGTTGTGTCATGTATTTTACAAAGGTTTTTAGATTATTACGTTAGTAGTGTATTTTTTTGTTTGTTTGT
This sequence comes from Anabarilius grahami, assembly GCA_003731715.1. Lineage (NCBI taxonomy): Eukaryota > Metazoa > Chordata > Actinopteri > Cypriniformes > Xenocyprididae > Anabarilius > Anabarilius grahami. The sequence goes on from RJVU01049346.1 coordinate 966,173, forward strand.
TTGTTTTTTCCCCAGAGTGTAAGTTTAATTTGAGTCAGAATTATGTGGTAATTATTTATTAATTACTAATGGGTTTCTTAAATCTTCACTTTAGAAAACTATTTCAGGTTCTAAATAGGCTAATGGGTTCCCTGCATTTTCACTTTAGAATACTGTTTCAGGTTCTAAGTAATTACTGCAGAATTATTTGATAATTATTTATTAATTACTAATCTGTTCCCTGTATTTTCACTTTCCCTCAGTCATTGCCTTACATACTGGAATTTACTCAATGGTAATGTGATATGCTGAGGGAAACAGACACACTTACAGTACTGTATATGAAATATAAGAACTAATCTGTGGTAAGTTGGCTATGGCAAGGCATTTAGAGTGGGGACTGGGTTCCTTTGCGAAGTTGATTTCTCACAGAACGCACTCACAAAACAATTATTTACCACACAGACAAAAACCTCTACAAAATTTATTGTATTTATTAATATTGCATTTTCATAATATTACTACTGAAAACATTAGTAAATAAGAAAGGGTCACAACTCAATGTAATTTTGTTTGACTGTTCATTAGTAGTTACTTCATAGTTATTTTTCTTGAACCTTAATTAGTAGATAATTAATAGTAGTTCTTCAGGAGGTATGACAGAATACATTAGTTACTGATTAGCTAACTGTTACTTAACAAAATCATAAAATTCTATTACATACTGATTAGTTAACACATCTTCCTTAGTAGTTAACAGTAGTGACTTAAGTGTTAATGAAGAATTACCTATTAGTTCTTCAGTAATTCCTATTAGTTATGCAGTAAGTAAGAAACAGTATTCTAAAGTGTTACCCCAGGTAACACTTTAGAATACTGATCCTTCATTAATGAATAACTACACAGGAACAAATGAGTAATGCATTATTAACACTCTAGTAACTACTATTAACTAACAAGAAACTCTGATTAATGAATTAGTAAGTAATAATGCTCAGTTGAAGGTGGTAGTTCACTATTAGCTAATCAGTAACTACTATTTTTCTTTCATACCTCCCAGAGAACTACTAAGAACTACTATATACAGGTTCACAATTAATGTGAATAATGCATAATGTATAATTAATTCTAAAGTGAAGATCATGGTAACCCACTAATAATGACTGAAGTATTACCAAATCCTTCAGAAGGAATTACTTATTATTTGGATCAGTATTCTAAAGTGAGAAACATGATAACTCTCTAGTAACTACTGGAGTCATTGTAAACGTTTGAGGTTTTGTAAAGTATTGGATAGTATTAACTCAAGAGTTAATACATAATTCTAAAGGAACTAATACTTATTTGGATCAGTATTCTAAAGTGAAGATCATAGTAACCCACTAGTAATTACTCAAGTGTTATAACATCCTTCTAAAGGAACTACTAATTATTTGGACCAGTATTCTAAAGTGAAGATCATGGTAACCCACCAAAGAGGGAAGAAAGTGTTACCAAATACATCAGAAGGAATTACTGTACAAAACTGTACAAAAATGTACAAAAACCTCAAACGTTTATAATGACTTCAGTAGTTACTAGAGAGTTATCATGTTTTTCACTTTAGAATACTGATCCAAATAATTAGTAATTCCTTCTGAAGGATTTGGTAATACTTCAGTCATTACTAGTGGGTTACCATGACCTTTACTTTAGAATTAATTATACATGATGCATCATTCATGTTAATTATGAACCTGTATATAATAGTTCTCGGTGGTGTGACAGATTGCTGTAGCGCTTGTGAACTGACCATCTCTTCCGCTTTACTACAACACAAAATAAACATGAATAAACATCCAAAGGTATGTTGAAAGATACAGTGCAACTTACTGAAATCTGTATCATGTCACATGTAATCGATTAATCAGTGTTTCAACCGCGGAAATGCATCAATAAAACAGCTTGTAAAAATGTCACATTTAGCCTACCTCAGAAAAGCTGTTCAATGCCCAAAAACTCATTAGTCAGCTACAACAATGAACTTAGAGAGGAACATTTTGCTGAATATATGCACTATGCTATTGCATATTCATTGTATTTGTACTTAACATTTGCTTCAATATTGAATGTATAAATCTGTTTTATGACAGCCACCATTTAAATGTTTAGGCCTACATAAAAAACGAGTAGAAAAAATTTATTATAACGTTATAATAAAAACGTTATGTGCAATTATGTGCCTTTAATATTATAATGATGTACCAGCTTTGGTTTTCCTGTATAGTTTACAGCATTAGTTGAGATTTTTTTATTCGAGGAAATTTGCCATGTACTATACCTGATAGGCCCCAACTAATCAATATTGAATCAAAGGTAATCAAAATCAAATCAAATTTTACTTGAAGCAAATGTTGTTTTTATTGCCCACAGACCCCCCTACAAAAATTTAGTTCGGACACATCACCTTTTTCACCTCTTTTGACTTTGCAGGTATGTTTATAAAGTTATGAATTTCTAAAATATTAGGCAAACTAAGATACTGCGCTTGTGTAGGCTGCTCGTACTCGTAGGCTACTCCTTAAAATGCTCAAATACCAGCAACCAATACCGACAACAAAGCAAACAAAGAGCAGAATAGATAAATCAGAGAAGGATTTCTACGAAGTAAATGTATCGAATTAACACAGTGTTAAACAAATTAAATATGTATGCCTAGCGAGTGGTATGGTCGGAAAGGGAAACAAACTAAGTCACTACGCCACCCTGTTAACCAGGGAATATATTAGTACTTGTAGATAAATCGCTAACAAAAGTCACACTGGTACGTGATTTTAAGAAGAGACGTGAATACCAGACACAAAACTTTATTTCAACAATCAAACACTGCAGAAAACTTGAAACAAATCATGTGACCAGCATACCCATAGAAAAAAAATTATTGCTCAGTGGTTGCTTTTCTTAAACTCATGAGACTTAGTTGTGATTCTCATATATCCCTCATTTTAATATCAATAGAGTTTCAGATGTTTCTCCTAAAATTCCTTAGGAGAAATAAGAGTAGAAATGAGACATGAGAAATATCTGAGAGAAAAAGAGTCAAAACTGAGAGAGTGGTGAAAGAAACTTAGAACATCTCTTTATTGCCTTGCTGCAGCCTCTTTCAAGATTCAATTTTATTGCTTAGAGGTTGCGCTTTCTTAGCGTGTGAGACTTAGCTGTGATTCTCACATATCTCTCATTTCAGGCGGTGCATTCCAAACAGGATATGTCGCCCTCCGAAGGGCACTTCGGAGTGAAAATAATCATGGCCGCCATATTGAAGATTCGTTCCAAACCGAAGTGCTCAAAACTGGCCACTCCAAAGGGCCCTTCGGATTGAAGGATTTCGAAGGATACAACTGATGGACACTTCGGGCCCCCATGATCCTTTGCACAGGGAAGTTGTTTGTCATCACAGGATGGGTACAGGAGGCTCGGGTTCGATTTTTACCTATAAATGTATGTATAATATTTTTTCTATACTACTGTAATATTTATATAAGTTATATTTGGCACATTATTATAGTCAAAACGATATTGTACTTCAGCAAAAATACTTTACAGCTCCCTTTATCAGTCCATTCAAATGTTTAAAATACAGACACATTCAATATGGTGCGATAAACCTAAATAAATAAACTAACGTTAAACAAAGGGCGCAGCTTGCATGATCTGCTCCACCTTGATTGTCTCGTTAAGATGTCGCAGAAGTGCGCTCCAAAAAAAGAGTTTTTTTGACCCTTACACCCTTCATCCCTTCGAAGCTCTCACTCCAGAGGGTAAACCCTTTGAAGGGATTAGTGTCACGGGAAATAAAGATAGATGCAAATGCAAGTCAAAATATCTCATTTATTGAGCTTCACGCCAGAAAGTCAGGAACAAACACACAAACAGCAGGAGAGCGGCGACACAGGGACTTCGGTGGGCCGTAGTGAGATGATCGTGGTGAAGTCCATGGGAGTGAGAGCAGAAGTGAAGAATCCAACGATGAAACAATAATCCAGAACGTAGACACGAAGAACCAACTCCAAATAGAAGAACACATGAGGAAACAGGGGAACAGAACAGGAAACTCCAACAACGATCTGACAAACACGAGACGAAAGACAAGGCAATAAATAGGCAGTCCTGGATTGAAAACAGCTGCCACTGATCAGCAATCAGCGGCGACGCCCACATGAAACAATTAACGTGACAGCACAACATAAACACAGACCACAGACAGAGACTGCGGATCTTCAACCGTGACAATTAGGGCATAGGGATGAGCCCTTCCGAATGGAACGCAGTGAGGATCAGCAGTTTTTCAGATGTGTCTCCTAAAATTCCTTAGGAGAAATATTTTTAAGTTGCTTCTTTTTTTTTTTTTACCTTTAATGGACAGGACAGTAGGATGAGAGACAGGAAACAATGGGAGAAGTGAGAAGGGAACAGGAGCAGGAAAGTACCTTTAGCTGGGATTCAAACTCGTGCTGTCTGAGGTGTTGATGTGTCTCAATGTTGATGTGCTGTCCACAAGGCTATGGTTCTGACAGAGCTTTCTCTAAGCTCGGGATACTAAGAGCTGATTATTCTCTTATATGTCTCATTTAGGTATCTGCTTTGTCTTTTGGTGACAGCTGCATAAACTTAGCATAGTTGCATATTAACTTAAGAACTAGTTTGACTAAGTAGCAGTTAACCAAAGGGCAGTCAGTCTTACTTTCCTGATTCAAATTAAACATATACACCTTTTTATGCAACTGACTTTAAAAAGTTATTACCAGGCTTGAAGAAAAAAAATAAAAAATAAGATGACTAACTTTTAAAGGAACACTCCACTTTTTTTGAAAATAGACTCATTTTCCAACTCCCCTAGAGTTAAACAGTTGAGTTTTACCGTTTTCGAATCCATTCAGCTGATCTCTGGGTCTGGCGGTACCACTTTTAGCATAGCTTAGCATTGTTCATTTAATTTGATTAGACCGTTAGCATCTCGCTCAAAAATGATTAAAGAGTTTTGATATTTTTCCTATTTAAAACTTGACTGTTCTGTAGTTGCATCGTGTACTAAGACCGACGGAAAATGAAAAGTTGCGATTTTCTAGGCCGATATGGCGAGGAACTATACTCTCATTCCGGCGTAATCAAGGAACTTAATATAAGTGTAAGATGTTTAATCTAAGATAAATACTTTCTTTTTAACAAATGTAATACTAGTGTACCAGTGCCTCATGGTTGTTGCATAACCTTTTTTTTTTTTCTTCTTCATTTAACATTGTAAAGTTTGTCTTGTACAACCCATTTTGCATGCATGTAAATATAGGTCATGTTTTCCTCTACTAAGTCATTGTGCAACAAAACTGTGTCTACACTAAACTTCAAATATGAGAATGGATGTATTGTGCTTGATTGAAATGGTGTGCATGAATGAGATAGAAGCTACCCAAAGGGGAGAAAAAAACAACAATAAAACTTTAACATCTCAAATGTTTCTGCTAGACATATTTTAGGTTAAATTAACATCAAATGGAGACTTTTGCTTGAGTCTCCTGCATCTCACATTTGTCTCCTGAGACAAAATCTCAACACTCTCACAATGGTCTCCTTTAAAGTTTTAGAAGAGATCTCAACAACATCACACACTGTGCTCAGACTTTTCTCCTCAGCTAGAGACTCTGAAGCTCTCACATTTGTCGCCTCTAAATATCCAGATGAGATCTCAGTAACATCACATTCAGTAACATTGCACACTGTGCTCAGATTTTTCTCCTCAGCCAAAGACTCTGAAACCCTCACATTTGTCTCCTCTTAAAGTTTAGATGAGGTCTCATTTACAAATTGTGCACCAATAAAGTAAAAAAAAAAGCACTATCTTTGCTGAAAGGCACATTAAATGGCTAATGACCCAATCCTTTACTAATTTGATTATTAATACATAGTATATGATAGAAATGTTTGAGTTCATATTGAGACATTTGACTTGGTATACACATTGCAAAGTTGTTGATCACTTTTCAAATTTAGAGGAGACAAATGTGAGAACGCCAAAGTTTTTTGCTAAGGAGAAAAAAATGCGCACAGTGTGATGTTATTGAGATCTCTTTTGAAACTTCAGAAAAGACAAGTGTGAGAGATCCAGTGTCTCTAGCTGAGGAGAAAAGTCTGAGCAAAATGAATGATGTTGTTGAGATCTCTTCTAAATTTTAGAGGAGACAAATGTGGGAGCTTCTGAGTCTTTAGGAGAAAAGTCTGAGCAAAGTGTGTTAAGTTATTGAGATCTCTTTTAAACTTTAGAGGAGACAAGAGTGAGAGCACCAGAATATCTAGCTAAGGAGAAGAATCTGAGCACAATGTGCAATGTTGTTGAGATCTCCTCTGAATCTTTAGAGGAGACAAATGTGTGTGATCCAAAGTCTCTAGGTAAGGAGAAAAATCTGAGCACAGTGTGCAATGTTGTTGAGATCTCCTCTGAATCTTTAGAGGAGACATATGTGAGTGATCCAAGTCTCTAGGTAAGGAGAAGAATTCTGAGCACAATGTGTGAATTCTACCTGCACTCACTCACATTATCAATTCTTCCCTTCAAACTGGAACATTTCCCACAGCTTTTAAGCAGGCTAGGATTACCCCACTGCTTAAAAAACCAACTCTGAATCCAGCACTTCTGGAAAACTACAGACCAGTATCCCTTCTTCCTTTCATTGCTAAGACACTGGAGAGAGCTGTATTCAACCAACTGTCTACTTATCTCACACAGAACAACCTCCTTGACGACCACCAGTCCGGTTTCAAGAGTGGCCACTCAACTGAGACTGCCCTGCTCTCAGTTACTGATGCCCTGAGACTGGCACGAGCAACTTCAAAATCCTCAGTACTCATCCTGCTGGATCTGTCTGCTGCTTTTGACACAGTTAACCACCAGATTCTCCTGTCGACACTCATGTCGAAGGGCATCTCGGGAAACGCACTCCAGTGGTTTGAGTCTTACCTCTCAGGTAGGTCCTTCAGGGTATCTTGGAGTGGTGAGGTGTCCAAATCACATCATCTTGCTACTGGGGTACCTCAGGGCTCTGTGCTTGGACCACTTCTCTTCTCCATCTACATGTCATCACTAGGATCTGTCATTCAAGATCATGGTTTCTCCTATCACTGCTATGCTGATGACACACAACTCTACCTCTCATTTCAACCAGATGATCCGACGGTTGCTGGTCGCATCGCAGCCTGCCTGACAGCCATTTCTGCCTGGATGAAGGACCACCACCTTCAACTCAACCTTGCAAAAACGGAACTGCTTGTGGTCGGTGCCAACCCAACACTTCATCATAACCTTTCAATTCAACTTGGGTCGTCAACCATTACTCCTTCCAGGACAGCCAGGAACCTTGGAGTGGTGATGGATGATTGTTTAAGCTTCACAGATCACGTTGCAACAACAGCCCGGTCCTGCAGATTTGCCTTGTACAACATCAGGAAGATTAGACCCTTCCTATCGGAGCATTCCACACAAATTCTTGTCCAAGCTCTTGTTCTATCCAGACTGGACTACTGTAATGCTCTCTTGGCTGGCCTTCCAGCATGCACTGTCAAGCCTCTACAACTGATCCAGAATGCTGCAGCAAGACTGGTCTTCAACGAACCGAAGAGAGCGCACGTCACTCCTCTCTTCATCAGTCTGCATTGGCTGCCAGTAGCTGCTCGCATCCAATTCAAGGCTCTGATGTTTGCCTACAGAACGACCGCTGGCTCTGCTCCGCTATACCTTAACTCACTACTTCAGACTTACGTGCCCTCCAGAAACTTGCGTTCTGCAAGTGAACGGCGCCTTGTGGTGCCATCACAAAGGGGCACAAAATCGCTCTCACGGACCTTCTCCGGGTCTGTTCCTGGCTGGTGGAATGACCTGCCACGTTCTATCCGAGCAGCTGAGTCTCTAGCCATTTTCAAAAAAATGCTAAAGACATATCTTTTTCGTCAGCACTTGACCCAGTAATAGTAGCACTTTGATTTCTATTCTTCTTCCATCTATGTGTGTATTTATTTAAAAAAAAAAAAAAAAAAAAATTACTTACTACGAGCACTTTACTGACATAACTGTGACTTCACACAGCACTTACATACTGTTGTTCTCATGTTGACTTGACTTGATTCTACTATTCTCATTTGTAAGTCGCTTTGGATAAAAGCGTCTGCTAAATGACTAAATGTAAATGTAAATGTAAATGTGATGTTATTGAGATCTCTCCTGAATCTTTAGAGACAAATATGAGTGATCCAAAGTCTGTAGGTAAGGAGAAAAATATGAGCACAGTGTGTGATGTTATTGAGATCTCTTTTGAATCTTTAGAGGAGACAAATATGAGTGATCCAAAGCAGAGATGGGCACTCGAGTTAGAGACTCGTTTTAACAGACTTCAGACTCGGACTCGGACTCAACCTGAAATGACTTCAGACTTGACTCGACTCGGCACAAAAGACTCGGAATATTTTAAAAATTACTCAAGTCTTTTACCCATAACTACTGATATAATAAATAAAGAATTTGTGTTGTGTTTAAATTGTTTTATAATATCTGCGTCACATATTTTCTTACGTGTCGTGGTAAATCGGACTCTTGTCATACACTTTGATTACGTATGTCCGTGCACGTAAACTTGTAAATGTCATAAGAATCCCATGAAACATGGTGGAAGCCACCTTGCCATACGTTCTTTCGTTTGAGTTTATCATCACGTCAGATCGGCTAGATGCACAGAATGTGGGAAAACAATTAAAGACACCGGAACAACATCATCAAATTTTATGAGACATCGCATCCACAAAGGTTAGTCACATAAACTCACACAGCTAGCTATTATACTGTGGTGTAGCTGCATGGCTCTTTTGAATTGCCAGCCTGTTAAAATATGAACAAAAAAACACCACTACACTTTAAACCTAGCACTACGTTTTATCAATCTTTTCGTATTATATGCAGCTTTTCTATTTCTTAATGTGTGTCCATAAGAGAGAGATATAGAAAGAGATGTTAATCCATTTATTGCTTAAAGCTCATATTTTAATGTATCACAATCAGCATGTGTAGAGTTTTCTATTGACATTCTTAAACATTCCAAGGTTTGATATTTTCTGATAATGACTGTAATCACTAACAACGAAGCTGTATAACAAACTGCTGTATAACAAACCGTGACTCACTGGCGCCATCTTGCGTCCACTTAGCGACTGTATTGAAAATGACTACTCGTGTTGCCAGGACGACTGTTTTGTACATTGTAATGGATTATAAAGTAACAAACTGGATGTACATTATCCCTTACATCATAGGACCTTAATTTCAAATAAAACGGATTATAGAAAGATCATATTATTTTGTCTATATAATACAACTAGGATAAAAAATAGGATTTGATTATGAGAATTTTTTTTTTAATGACTCGAGACTCGACTTGGACTCGTGACAAAAGACTCCAGACTTGACTCAGACTCCAGTGATAAACACTTCAGACTTGACTCGGACTCCAGCTTAAAGACTTCAGACTTGACTCGGACTCCAGATAAAAGACTCGTGAACATCTCTGATCCAAAGTCTCTAGGTAAGGAGAAAAATATGAGCACAGTGTGTGGTGTTATTGAGATCTCTTTTAAACTTTAGAGGAGATAAATGTGAGTAATCCAAAATCTCTAGCCAAGGAGAAAACTCTGAGCACAGTGTGATGTTGTTGAGATCTCATCTAAAACTTTAAAGGAGACCATTGTGAGAGAGTTTTTGTCTCAGGAGACAAGTGTGAGAAGCAGGAGACTCAAGCAAAAGTCTCCATTGATGTTAAAGTAAACTCATTTATGTCTAGGAGAAACATTTGAGATGTTAAAGAGATCTAACTTTTGCTTTTTCTTTCCTATGAGTACTGAAGACAGACCAGGCTATGATAAATGAAATAAGGATTTGATGAAAAAATCTTTCTTATGCCCCAAACAAGACACTAAAGAGTATGTATCTCATGGTACACATTGCCTGTTTTGGGGTTAAGAAGAGAAGGGCCTAGACGCGAATACCAAATACAAAACTTTATTTCAACAACCAAACACTGATTTAAAAATCATTAAAAGACTGTAGGACCCGGACTAGGGCAAACATGAAGCAGAGAAAACAGAAAAGGAGACCGAGGCTTACCAATGGCATTCGGAAACCATTATTTGGAAGGAGGTCTGGAAATTTGAGTCTGGAAAAGTATGGAATTTTGAAATGGAAAATGTGTAGGAATCCTGAACTGAGCACTATTACTTACTACTTCATTAATCAGAGTTTCTTGTTAGTTAATAGTCATTGTTCCTGTGTAGTTATTCATTAATGAATGATCAGTATTCCAAAGTGTTACCGTGTTTTGTATTTTGGGTCTGTACAGTTGCTTTTGAATGGCTGTCTATATGGGTCAAATTAACCCACGAACCTAAATGAGAAAAAGTCACAAAATTTCAAGAAAAACAATGTAGGTTAGATAATATTTCAGATATATTGAAAAAAGCAATGATAGCTCATTTTTACCATATGTGGCTGTAAAAATATATATTTTTTGTATTGAAATAAGTGAGGAAAAGCTCATTTTTTAGCTTCATAGGGTAGTAAAAAACTAAAATAACAAATTATAACCAAGAAATGTTATTGTTTTGGGTCTGTACGGTTGCCTTGGAACATTAAAATATGCGGGTCAAATTGACCCGCGAACATCACCAAAGTAACCAAAATTTTGTGTGTATATGTCAAAACACATCAGTGTGTTGAAACCTTGCATGCAAGTTCATGACCCTAAATGAGAAAAAGTCTCAAAATTTCAAGAAAAAACAAAAAAAACATAGGTTAACTGATGTTTCCGACAACTCAAAAATCAAAACGAGTCAAACTGACCCGCAACAGTACATGAGGGTTAAGGGCAAGAAACAGGACTTAGTCGGATAACAGGACTTACTACTAAGGTTCTTTGGGATCATAATATTGAAGTTATTTTTCAGCCTTTTTACAACTTTTCCTCAGTGGTGGACAGGGCTTGACATTAACTTTTTTGCGCACCAGCCACTGTGGCTAGTGGTTTTCCAAAGTTACTAGCCTCTCAGCATTTTCACTGGCCATAATTTTGCTATTGGGAAATTACATTTTATATGATTAAAGTTGACTTTGGCATGCTAAAATTACTTGATTTTGAGTAATTTTACTTGATTAGCTAGATATAAAACCCTTTCAAACTTTCAAATGCAGACTGACCACCAAAATCAAGACTAGGCCTACATGGTATATCAGCTGGTATGTACGGGTGGGCAAGGGGTGGGTAATATGACCATAATATGATAAATTTTATAATTGTTAATAAATACAATAAATAAGTTATTTTTATCAGGCTATATAAAAAGTACAAAGAAGCAAATTAGCAAATTACAAATACAATAGTAAATTAAATAGCCTAAACTCTCTTTTTTTTCAGATACAGTAGGTTTATTTAATATTTATTTCTCTTCTGTTGTTTGATTAACATTAATGCCATACAGATATTTAATTGGGCTGCTGAATGCATGTATGTAATATACTGACACATATCCATACTCCACACGATGGACATTTTGACATCTGTGTGTGCGTGTATTTGACTATTCTGATCGCGCGCGACAGAGAGAGAGAGCGCACGCGAGAGAGAACGCTTCTGATGTGTGTCATTCAGCGCGATTCTGCCGATCCCGCCTTCACTAACTGCAAGTTAGTCGATAAAGAATTGTGATCTGATTGTAATTTTGTGCTAGGACGAGCTTAGCTACCTTTCATTTGACTGTAGGCTGAAATTATATTCAACCTGCCAAAGTGGCTAGTGGGCGTGTCTGTCTTACCCGCCACAGCTGAAATCTACCCGCATTTGGCGGGTTGGCGGGTGTTAATGTCAAGCCCTGGTGGTGGATAACCTGAAGTCAGGACATTCAGGGGGTTCACTATCTGTGAATTATCTTTAATGACTCCAAAACTCACACCTCCAAGAGAAGTTCCACAAACAAGGAAATAGATGGGCTAAGAGATAAGCCTGCAAATACAATCACCCTGACCATTTGTGCAAGGGAAGAATGATGACATTAGCATGTCATTGAGCAGACTAATCCTATCACCATTTCCCCATTGTTCACCCCAGTCTTAGACCCGAACTGTAAACTGACCAGAGGTGTAAAGAGTACCTGAAAACCATACTTGAGTAAAAGTACAGATACCTTACATCGAAAATGACTCCATTACAAGTTATAAGTAACCAATTTCAATACGAAGAGTAAAAGTCTTAAAGTATCTGATTTTAACAGTACTTAAGTATTTTACTCTTACTGAATGTAGGCTCAAAGTTGCACTAGTCCTCAACACCTGAGAGACATGTCAGTGAAAATAAGAAACAGTTGATTTGGAAGATGAGAAATCATGTTTATTTTGAATACCTCAATATAAATCAAGGTCGACAGAACAACCTTTTAAACATCTACAAACTCTCAAGTCTCAGTTAAGCTCAAGTGCACAAAAAGGCCATAAGTAAATCAATATCCATCAAAAAGGTCTCATCAATATAGCGGATAAATAAAACAATGTTAAGTAAAATTAAATAGTCAATGTCTACTTGCAATAGATGTGCTGGTTTCAGCCTCATTACCGGCTGCAGTGATGACCTCACATCCTAAATCAAACATCTGCGATTAAGAAACTACCTGCTAATGCACTCGCATTCACGTAAAGTACCCTTGCTGACAAGTTTGGGTGAGTAAAGGCAAAACGCACAATATATAGTACCTTCAATGCCTCTAGATGGCGATGTCGCTTCTTTATATCAGAAACAAACTGCTGCAGAAAACGTTAGGTGCCATGCAAAATATAATGTGTAATTGTATTACTCATCATAAATGTACTGGAGTAAAAGGTACATTTACTTGCTCAAAAATGTAGTCAAGTAAAGAGTAAAAGTTGCTAATATCTTTGATACTCAGTACAACTACAAAGTAGCCAAAAAGATACTTAAGTACAGTAACTAATTACATTTACTCAAATACTTTACACCACTGAAACTGACTCACCAGACAGTTTTTGCCGTTTGGGTTGAAGCAACAAAAGACATATTTTACTATATAAAAATGGACACACAGTGGACAAAATGGAGCAAATCTTCTCCATCTCTATTATCAGAACTGCATATACTTAATGAGTGCTGTTTGTGTACATGCAAAATATACAAACTTACCTATTGAGGTATCCATGAATGCATAGGTAGTTCAACATAACCCATTGATGTTTGGTCTTCATGTTTTCAGCACGATGCCTAGGTTAATCTGAAATTGGTTTGGAAAGTGAATTATGCATAGGAAAAACCTTAAAGACATTGTTCTAAACATGACCTTTAAGCTATGCAAATGAACCTCATGCAGCTTTAGTATATAAACAGTTGTTATTTAGCATTCATTAGAGAGAATCATTCAAGCTACAAGAGGATCTGCATTCTGTAAGTGTTTTTTGTGTTGTTTCTAGTTTGATTTCAGTGGCGTGTAGTTGCTAGGAAGTTTGTTTACTGTGGTCACGTGGCAAAATCGCGTTTGTTCTCGTTTCGCTCTGAGTCAGTAAGGCGTGGCCAAAGCCAGCTTTAGTATATAAACAGTTGTTATTTAGCATTCATTAGAGAGAATCATTCAAGCTACAAGAGGATCTGCATTCTGTAAGTACTTTGTGTTGTTTAGTTCGATTTCAGTGCTGTGTATTTGAGAGGAAGTTTGTTTACTGTGGTCATGTGGCAAAATCGCGTTTGTTCTCGTTTTGCTCTGAGTCAGTAAGGTGTGGCCTGCTGAACTAACTAACATTGTAAGAAGTTGGTATAACTGCGTAGTCTACCGCGGCAGCGGACGCGGCAGCCCTTGTGTGAAGCCCTCCTCGTGTGAAGACCGAAGAGTGTAAAGACCAGTGACTCTACCTGTGCGACTCCACCGAGCAACGACACCGACAAGGCACTTGAGAATTGCACTTTTCTTTTTCCTTTTTTCCTTCCTCTTCATACAGTGTGTTCTTGTCTGTCTTTTGACCTGTTTTAGATATGTGCTTCCAAATTCCCACTATTACTAACACTCGTAAATCGCGTGCTACACGTTGGAGGCAGTGCAACCATAACAACCTGCGTATTTTACCCATGTCATGTAGTACATTACTTTCTATTTCTATTGGGCTCTGGAATTGTCAGTCTGCTGTAAACAAAGCAGACTTCATCACAGCTATTGCTACTTATTCAGGTTTCCATCTCATGGCTCTGACTGAGACATGGATCAAACCAGAGGACACTGCCACACCGGCAGCCCTCTCCTCTAATTTCACTTTCTCTCACACCCCACGCCAGATTGGGAGGGGTGGTGGTTCTGGTTTGCTTATGTCCAGTGAATGGAATTTCAATCCTTTACCATCTCTCTCTGAAAATGGCTCTTTCGAATCACATGCAATTACCATCACCTACCCTACTAAAATCCATGTTGTAGTTTATCATCCTCCAGGTCAGCTAGGTAACTTCTTGGAGGAGTTGGATATGTTACTCTCATCCTTCCCTGAGGATGGTACTCCTCTGCTAGTACTTGGAGATTTCAACATCCATCTAGACAAACCTCAGGCTGCTGACTTCCACACTCTGCTTGCCTCATTTGATCTCAAGCGAGTGGCTACCTCAGCTACCCACAAATCAGGTAACCAATTGGACCTCATCTACACACACTGTGGCTCCACCGACAATACACTGGTTACTCCACTACACACCTCAGACCACTTTCTCATCACTTTTACACTCAACCTGACCCCTAACTCAACACGCACTCCACCACATGTTACTTTTCGGCGAAACCTACGCTCCCTCTCACCCTCCCACCTATCCTCTTTGGTCTCATCCACACTTCCTCCCCCTAACCAGTTCTCATCACTGGACTCTAACAATGCTACTGACACTCTTTGCACCACTCTAACATCTTGCTTAGATGACTTCTGCCCCCTTTTAACCAGACCAGCCCTCGCCACCCCCTCTGCCCCCTGGCTCTCTGATGCTCTCCGTGAGCATCGGTCTAGACTCAGGGCTGCAGAGAGGAAGTGGTGCAAATCTAAAGATCCTACTGACCTTAGCTCATATCAGTCACTCCTTTCTTCTTTCTCTACTGATGTCTCCAATGCTAAAACCTCGTACTATCACACTAAAATTAACAATTCAACTGACTCCCGCACACTTTTCAAAACCTTCTCATCTCTTCTTTGCCCTCCTCCCCTCCCTTCCACATCAGCTCTTACAGCCGATGACTTTACCACATTCTTCACACATAAAATAACAACCATCAGCGGCCAATTCTCCACACCACACACTGACAATAACATCTTAACGGAAAACACACAAACCCTCCCCTCCTTCTCCGTGCTATCTGAGGCAGATGTTTCAAAACTCATCCTCTCCAATCACCCTACTACCTGTCCGCTAGACCCTATCCCCACTCATCTTCTTCAGGCCATCTCCTCCTCAATTCTACCTGCACTCACTCAC
The DNA here is from genome assembly GCA_003731715.1 of Anabarilius grahami. Classification (NCBI taxonomy): domain Eukaryota; kingdom Metazoa; phylum Chordata; class Actinopteri; order Cypriniformes; family Xenocyprididae; genus Anabarilius; species Anabarilius grahami. The sequence goes on from RJVU01049346.1 coordinate 981,715, forward strand.
ATTATCAATTCTTCCCTTCAAACTGGAACATTTCCCACAGCTTTTAAGCAGGCTAGGGTTACCCCACTGCTTAAAATACCAACTCTGAATCCAGCACTTCTAGAAAACTACAGACCAGTATCCCTTCTTCCTTTCATTGCTAAGACACTTGAGAGAGTTGTATTCAACCAACTGTCTACTTATCTCACACAGAACAACCTCCTTGACGACCACCAGTCGGGTTTCAAGAGTGGCCACTCAACTGAGACTGCCCTGCTCTCAGTCACTGAAGCCCTGAGACTGGCACGAGCAACTTCAAAATCATCAGTACTCATCTTGCTGGATCTGTCTGCTGCTTTTGACACAGTTAACCACCAGATTCTCCTGTCAACACTCATGTCGAAGGGCATCTCGGGAACCGCACTCCAGTGGTTTGAGTCTTATCTCTCAGGTAGGTCCTTCAGGGTATCATGGAGTGGTGAGGTGTCCAGGTCACATCATCTTGCTACTGGGGTACCTCAGGGCTCTTTGCTTGGACCACTTCTCTTCTCCATCTACATGTCATCACTAGGATCTGTCATTCAAGATCATGGTTTCTCCTATCACTGTTATGCTGATGACACACAACTCTACCTCTCATTCCAACCAGATGATCCGACGGTTGCTGGTCGCATCTGCCTGGATGAAGGACCACCACCTTCAACTCAACCTTGCAAAAACTGAACTGCTTGTGGTCGGTGCCAACCCAACACTTCATCATAACCTTTCAATTCAACTTGGGTCGTCAACCATTACTCCGTCCAGGACAGCCAGGAACCTTGGAGTGGTGATGGATGATTGTTTAAGCTTCACAGATCACGTTGCAACAACAGCCCGGTCCTGCAGATTTGCCTTGTACAACATCAGGAAGATTAGACCCTTCCTATCGGAGCATTCCACACAAATTCTTGTCCAAGCTCTTGTTCTATCCAGACTGGACTACTGTAATGCTCTCTTGGCTAGCCTTCCAGCATGCACTATCAAGCCTCTACAACTGATCCAGAATGCTGCAGCAAGACTGGTCTTCAACGAACCGAAGAGAGCGCACGTCACTCCTCTCTTCATCACTCTGCATTGGCTGCCAGTAGCTGCTCGCATCCAATTCAAGGCTCTGATGTTTGCCTACAGAACGACCGCTGGCTCTGCACCGCTATACCTTAACTCACTACTTCAGACTTACATCCCCTCCAGAAACTTGCGTTCTGCAAGTGAACGGCGCCTTGTGGTGCCATCACAAAGGGGCAAAAAATCTCTCTCACGGACCTTCTCCGGGTCTGTTCCTGGCTGGTGGAATGACCTGCCGCGCTCTATCCGAGCAGCTGAGTCTCTAGCCATTTTCAAAAAAATACTAAAGACATATCTTTTTCGTCAGCACTTGACCCAGTAATAGTAGCACTTACTTTGATTTCTATTCTTCTTCCATCTATTTGTGTATTTTATAAAAAAAATAAAAATAAAATAATAATAAAAAAAAAATCCTTGCTACGAGCACTTTACTGACATAACTGTGACTTCACACAGCACTTACATACTGTTGTTCTCATGTTGATTTTGATTTGATTCTACTATTCTCATTTGTAAGTCGCTTTGGATAAAAGCGTCTGCTAAATGACTAAATGTAAATGTAAATGTAAGAGAGGGCCCATCCATCGGCCACCTCTGACAGCATCAGCCAAGCAAAACACTGGATCTGAGTGGTGCCTATTTGCATTTCCCTCCTTCTCAAGACAGATTAAAAGGCTTGTCTCTGAGACAGAAAATTGTTCCAGTTTCTGGGTTGCTGCAGTTTCCTGTTCTGGTTCCAGGCTCCAGTTCTTGTTCCAGTCCCAAGATGTGCTAACCAACTATACAGAGTTGTGAAGTTGCTCTCTCAAGACTCTGAAGCTCTAAAGAGAGAAACAAGGAAGTTCTGCAAGAAGTGAATTTGGGGAGTTTGAACATTGCAATGGAGACAACGATGACAAGCTTAGCCCCCATCTTCAAAATATCTTCTGCACCAACTTCAAAATCCTCTCAGCAGAGATCCTCCAGATTTGCGTGTTTCAGACTGCCCAGATCTGCACTGACTTCAGAATCTAAAGATCCTTCCGTCTGCATGTTCCAGAGAATAAGGTTTTTCGGCACAGGCATCAGAACCTTCAAGGCTTCTTCCTCTGTGTGTTCCAGGAAAAGGACCTTCTCTGTGCTTCAGGAGTTCAACGTTCAAGTACATCGTGTTCAAGGTTGTGAAATGGATTCCAACTCCTTTCTTTTCCCTGCAATGCTGCCCAGCTCAACAAGTGAAAGACGTCACCCTCAAATTCTGCATGACCAGGCAGACATAAATATCACTTACCAAACCTCTTTCCAGAGACCTTGGCATTAGTGTATATTGTCAGTATATGATTATGTAATTTGCATTAGATCTCGCATAGCTGATATCAGTTGATAACAAATAATCTCTTAGTTTATTTGTTGAATTTAGAATAATGTTTACCTTATTTCTTCTAGAGAAACTACAGTTCATCCTTCCATAAGATTAACTTGTAACTGCCATAATAACACTCTACTCATTCACTTGCATTTATCAATCTTTTTGCACTTTATCCATTCAGTATATTATCAAGATGGCGCCGCTGAGTCCGGTCGCCGTCCAGGTCGCTCCGCTTAGATTGTGTTTTTATTGACTTTTTTACCTACTCTTGCTTTCTCTTTTTACACACATAACCTCTGCACTGATCACTTACGACAAAAGAACACTTTTGGACATTGGACACCGCTTCACTAACCTGTTTCAGGACACTTTATCCCTCAACCCATCGTGGTCATCTGAGATTCTCCGGAACGCCGAGATGAACAATGGCCACCTGAATAAACACCCGTGGCGACGGACCAAGAAACACCGCGGGAAACGCGCTGGGATTCGCAACAGACTGAGGAAAAGTGCTCACAGTCCTCCTCTACCGAGCATTCTGCTCGCCAATGTCCAGTCTCTGGAGATTAAGATGGACGATCTTAGAGCCAGGATAAGTTTCCAACGGGACATAAGGGACTGTAACATCCTTTGTTTGTCTGAAACATGGCTCACGCCCTCGGTCCCGGACGCTGCTGTAACACCGTCGGTAAACTTCTCTGTTTTACGGATGGATAGAACAGCCGAGGCCGGTAAATCCAAAGGTGGTGGAGTGTGTTTCATGATTAACGAGAAATGGTGTGACCCCATGAATATCTCCACTCTGTCGCGCTCCTGCTCGCCTCATCTTCATCGATCATTGCTACTGCTGTTTACATCCCACCACAAGCTGACACCAGTTTGGCTTTGTCCGAGCTTCACGATGCGCTCAGCGGCAACATCAACAAACATCCTGACGCTGCTATTATCATCGCTGGGGACTTTAACAAAGCCAACCTCAGGAAAGTTATGCCTAACTTTTATCAACATGTATCCTGTCCAACCAGAGGACCGAATACACTGGATCATTGCTACACTCAGTTTAAGCTTGCCTACAAAGCTCGCCCACTACCGGCTTTCGGCAAATCAGACCATGCCGCCATTTTCCTTACACCGGAATATAAACAAAGGCTCGTTCAAGATCCTCCGGTGCAGAGGGAGGTGACGCGCTGGTCTGCCCACTCAGAAGACATGCTACAGGCGGCTCTTGATGACGTAGACTGGGACATGTTTCGGGCAAGTTCATCTGACGTCAGCGAGTTCACGGATGTAGCATTAAGCTTTGTAAACACACTAGCCGAACAAGCTACGGATAAAAGAACAATACGTGCAGCAGTAAACAAACGCGCTGCTGCTTACAACGCCGGTCTTTTGTCAGGAAACATGAGCGAGTACAAATCATCGTGCTATGCTCTCCGACGCGCAGTAAAAGCTGCCAAACACAGATACAGAGAACGCATAGAGTCACATTTCCAGCTAAATGACTCCCGACGCATGTGGCAAGGACTAAGGACCATCTGTGCCTTTGGAAATAAATCCTCTGCAGTGGTGAGAATTGATCCGTCGCTGGCTGACGAGCTAAACACTTTCTACGGCCGCTTTGACAGCAATCTAAGCAGCGCGAGTCTGCTGATCAGCGCGTCAGGAAGCAGCAGTCAGAGCAGCGATGATCATGTGATCACCGTGTCGGAGGACGAGGTTAGGAGGGCTCTAAAGCGAGTGAACGTCAGGAAAGCAGCCGGACCTGATGGGATTTCCGGCCGTATTCTGCGGTCCTGCACTGATCAGCTTGTTGGTTTGTTTACATCCATTTTTAATGAGTCTCTTGCTACATCGGTGATTCCCACCTCCTTCAAAAAATCTGTCATCATTCCTGTGCCTAAGAACAATAAACCCTCTTGTCTGAATGACTATCGTCCAGTAGCACTCACATCGATAGTTATGAAGGTCTTCGAGGGACTGGTTAAAAACGTCATCTGCTCCTCCATCCCTGATACCTTGGACCCTCTTCAGTTTGCTTATCGCCCCAACAGATCCACTGATGATGCCATCTCTCACATCCTGTACTCTTCTCTCACACACATTGACAGCAATAACAGGAACTATGTACGGCTGCTATTTATTGACTATAGCTCAGCTTTCAATACTATAGTCCCCATCAAGCTGGCTTCTAAACTC